>JBBPDH010208017.1:0-14147 GCA_037974565.1 Clupeocharax schoutedeni
TGCCGATAACCGATAGTTCCGGGGATGAACTATCGGTGCCGATTAATCGGCAAAACCGATACATCGGTCGACCTCTACATTAAACTGAGCTTAAAATGTGTTCTGGGAGTGTTCATATTTGGGGGCAACAACATGGTTCGGAAATATGCGGGTGCTCTTGGATCATAATCTCCCCGAAAAGCGGGGGATTACTGTAAACACACAGCCATGAGGGAACATTAAAAGACCCCTTTCCTTTGCTTCTGTTCACTGTTTGTACAGTTTGAGGCTGTTTGTTAAATGCACAGATTGCTGTTCTATTACAAACTATTGCAGTGTGAGATGTGTTAAGAACAAAAGCCTTCATATGTGTTGAGTGCAGTTGTGTTTGTAAAGCAGCTTTTATGTGCTGTATTCCAGCAGCTTCACTCCTAATACAGTTTCTGATGGGATGAAAGTTAAACATACACACACACTGCTCTTAACATCACTTTTTTAATTGTTGCAGTGGCAGTGAAAAAATGTAAGGCTATTGTGTGGTTTAACGTTTCCCAGGTATAATAAATGATTTACATGCATGTTTTAATTTTCTCCAAACTATCAATAGTGTAAAAAAACTATTTTGACATGCACATTTTACACAGACACAAGGAATAACCAGGAAATGCCAAAAAAATAGGCTTTTTTATAGTGTTAACCCTAAATATGCACCCAAATATGCTCAGAGAACACTTTAGTTTCATTTTAAACTCCACTTAATGCATTATGATTAAGAAAATGTGAAGGTAAACCCGTATTCGCCTTTTCATTTAAATTCCTTGCCGAGATATGGAACACTGAAGGTTGCTGGACAAAAGTATTGGGACACAGCAGTGAGGTGAATGGTTTTTGGGGCATAACCACTGGGGCTAAAATTACAAATGAGGGCTCGTTGAAAAGGTCTCCTGGAGATCAGTCGAACTCTGGAGTTTGAAGTGTCTGAGGGCTTGCACCACAGAGAAATCTCACTTCTGTTATTGTTTTTGTGTGCATGTACAAATTATGCAGTTTAATAACTGAATTGTCTGGATCCTCTCATCTGCAGGATCTGGATAAGGAGTGTGATCAGATCCTCCAGAGAGTTTCCATCGAGGAGATCCTGGAGGAGCAGCGTGTGGAGCAGCAGGCCAAGCAGGAGTCGGAGAGGCGGAAGCTGCAGGCAGTGAAGGAGCGCGGTCTGTCCATCCCCAAAGCCGACGCGCTGGACGATTTTTGAGGGCAGTGAGGTTGTAAAATGTCCCGGTTTTCCGTTTTGAGTTTTAGTGCACGTGTCCCGCGTAGGACGTCCCAGAGCGTCCCAGGACAGCGTGAACACGAGAGTCTTTGTTTTACGTGAAGCGCGAGGGGATTCCCCGCCGCCATTTTCCTTTTCCTTTATGACCGAGCCAAACGGAGGCACTCGGCCTGCCGGATTTTAGTTTGAACTCTGTGGATGAGGACGACGGAACCGAAGCGTCAGTTCTGCCTTTGTGACGTCACGGTGGGTTTATGTTAGTTTGAAAATCGTGCTACACGACACTGAGGATATTTTTGTTCTATTAAACCTATTTTGTACTGAATAAATGTCTTATGGTTTATCTTCATTTTTAGGACGCAAAACCTTTGTGCCCTTTTTAATCCAGTTTTATGAAAGAAAAAAGCGGTTTTACAGTTTTGACTGACACTTTAGTGTCCAGATCTGAAAGCTGACGTAAAATCTATCTGTTTCGACCTATACCTTTGTCTATCCATCTATCCATCTTTATCTCCACCTATCTCTGTCTGTCTGTCTGTCTGTCTATCTGTATAATATTGGTAATTGGTTTCATTGGTCATAAATATTACATTTAAAACCCTTTTTTTTCTTTCTTTAATCTACCAAAATGCAATACATTGGCTTTAAAAAAAATAATGACTATATAAAAGTAGGAAAATCTTATTTTAAATGATACGATTTTATGTCTATATCGTGCAGCCCTTGTTCATTATTACACTGAACGGAAAGAGCGCTGTTCCGCTTGGACTGTGTGTAATTCTCTCTTCGGCCACGCGGTGTCGCCAAATAACGGCACTTAGTCATTATATGTAAATTTTGGTCATACATTTTCTCCTTTACCTTATGTGAGCTGTACAAAATCTCTTCAGGGAAATGTTTATTTGCACAGTGATTGAGTTTTACATCCTTAAGTTCAGACTCTAAAAGAGCTGCAATATTAACCTTTTGGCTCGGTTTCCCGACAGGGATTAAGCCTAATCTCGCTTCCTTTTCAAAGGTAGATCTCTATTCAGAGCACCATGTACTCCAGGACTAGGCTTAATCTCTGTCTGGGAAACTGATGCTTCACGTTTAACTTAAATTTGTAAGATATTTCAAGTGGTATATTCACCCCCTCCCCAATCCATACAGTATGGAATCTAAGCTACAAAACCAGTCTGTTTTCAAATCAAAGTTTATGTGATGTTACAAAACCATCATACTGAAAGAAATATGTGCAGTCCTATTTTAACTCTGCAGCAGATGCACAGAGGGCTTCCTGTTACAGGTTGTTGGAGACGTGCAGATAAAAATCAACCCTGAGTCGCTGCAAGTGGCATCATTTCCTCCTCTAGTGATCTGCAGAGGTTTTGGTTGACCTCAGTTACCCAAAAGACATCATCTTGTTAAAGTGTTGACATGAGTTAAACACAGTGGTGGTAAACACAATAACTTTCAGCCTCTAAGCCTTTTATTAACAGCCAGGCTGTAACCTGTGTCTTAAGATTACAGTACTGAGCAAAATGATGGAGACCTCTTCATTTCTTTATATTTAGCTGGTAAAGATCCAGACTTTCTTATATTTTAATGTGGTCTTGAGGAACAGTTCTCCAGACTTCCGGAAGGACTTTCAAAGACTAGTTTTCAATCCAGTCCCTGAACCTGACCAGTTTCAGATTAAATTTTTTTTTTATTATTGTTAAGCCGCACAGGGAACGGCGTTTGAATCATTTAAGCAGAACAAAGCACCAACATCTAAGCATCTAACTGAAGTCCTGAACCAGGGAAGAAAGGTGCAGATAATTCCAGATGATCAGGCGGTGATCAGTATACCGGTGGTGCTGAATGCTTTATCCAGGCACCTGCTATGTTTAGACACACTGTTGCCATTTTTTATGTTGAATTCACTCAATATGCTCTCAGTTTAATATTTGACAATATTTCAAAAGAGATGATGCTATTCATTTATGGTCAGTATATTCAGCAAACCGTTTCAGTCCATAAGAAACATGTACGTTCTAATGAAAGGAGACTTTAGACAAGCTCATCCAGAGTGTGGTTGGTGCGAAGTGTTTTTTTATAGACTCCCAGTAGATTTTCTAATTCGTTATTGACCCCCAGGGGAGCTCCATGTGTCTGAGTGTTTATATGGATGTTAATGGTAGTTAAATAGTGGAGAATCTAAACACTTCAGATGTATGGATGCTGTTCACTGCTGTCAATAACTTCCAGCAAATCCTTCTGAAATACAGAAATATTGAAAAGGGGAATTGTTCATGAATTCTGTTTGATTATGACCAACACAGGCAGAGAAGGGGCATTTTAGGACATTATGGGATTTGAAGGACCAGGGGGGTATTCCAAAAAGCAGGTTATGCTACATAACTGGGTAAGTTCAAGGGTAAGTTAGTGCAGAACTAACTCAGAGCTGTCACAACCATCAGAGACCCTTCTCACTCATAACACTCTGCCTGACCAATGACGACCATTAGAGCCTAGTCTGTTCTCAGTAACTGTCCATTTTAACTTCTGAAATCAGGAACACTTCAGGAGTTTTACAGCCAAAACAGGGACTCAGAAGGGGCTTGTTCCACGAACATCAGACTCACAGCTTTAACTGTCCATTATAACACAAACTGAATTCTCTACCTCACTGTACCTCACCTGCCTCTCTTCCTCATTATATCTCTCCTGAATCTCTACCTCACTGTTTCCACCTGTATCACTTTCCTCTCTGTACCTCACCTGCCTCTCTACCTTATATCTCTCCTGAATCTCTCACTGTATCCACCTGTATATCACACTGTACTTCAGTTGCCTCTCTACGTCACTGTATCCCACCTGTATATGGACCCTTATAGTCATATGTAAGCACAGCACAGCACACAGAGTGAACAATGTTAAATTCTTTCTCTATATTTTACCCATTTGCTAAGTGAAGCATGGGGCTGCCAGCAATGGAGGGGAGCAGTGTGTGGGGACAGTTCCCTGCTCAAGGGTACTTTTTGATTGCAGGGTCAACTTACTAGCCACCAGGCCACAGCCTACCTTGGTTTTTAACCTTTTCAATGTTCTCTTCAATTTAAATTGTACATTTGATTACACAGTTTCCTGGCTGATTCAGAGACCTATTTCACTGTTGTATTTATATGTGACAAAGAATCTTTCTTTGGAAAGCATTATAAGCCGACGAAAAACCTTTCCCGTTGAAAGAGCAAGTGGAAATCATGTTTCATGAATGTCCTTTGTAGTGCACTAAATAAGGAGCAGTGAGACATTTGGGATGCAGCCTATCATTGACGCTAATGCTAATGTAACAGTGAATGAAAAAATGCTAATGTAATAGAATACGTGGAGAAAATGTGAAATGATAGCCTGCGCTATGCTGACAATGATGCAAATGATACTAAACAATCTCCGTGGATGGTAAAAACAATCAGCTAGGCTAAAGCTAAGGTGGCACAGTGAATCAAAAAAGGGAACAATAGCTCATTTACTGTTGAACATACAGGGCGGGACTACAGCGCCATTTGAGGCGTAGCTTTCTGCTACCTCCCCTGCTAAAGATAACGGTGAATTAGGCAGGACGATGCTAACAGAAGCTAAGATTAAGAGCCGAAAGGCAGAAACTAAATGCTAACATAGCTAGCACAAAAGCTAAACGAGGTCTGCGAAATGTAAAAGCACAGAGAGCAAAACTGAGACGTAGCCTTCTGCTACATTCCCTGCTAAATTTGGGTGAATTGGGGATGGCAAAATGCTACCCGGCGCTAATAACGTTAGCATGAACGCTAAAGTTACATGAGATACGTGAATGAAGAAAGTGCTAAACGGCTAATGCAGCACTAGCATTAGTGCTACAGCTAAATCAGTTCTGTGAATGGTAGCAATAAACAAAGCGATCGTGCAACACTAGCAGGGAGTTTAAAGCTAAGGTGGCACGGTGAATATTTTTTTAAATAGAAACAAAAGCAATTTGAGACGTAGCCTTATGCTGCCTCCCATGCTAAAGATAACGGTGAACTGGGGAGGACGATGCTAACAGGCTAACAAGCTGCCTCACGCGACCACGCCCCCTAGAGCTGGAGGGGCGGAGCGGAGTGGAGGGGGCGGGGCGGAGCGGGACGGACGGACTGCGGAGAACATGGCTCCCCTCAGCCCGCGGTAGGCCACACTCCGCCGGCTGCAGCTCGGCTTTCTGCACCGATCAGTGTTTTTGCGTGTCACTCCTCACTCGGACGCGAACGGGAGCTGCGGGGAATGCCGCACGGGAGCCGGGCCAGGAAGAAGAAAAAAAAGAGCAAGTGAAGGAAAAAAGAGAGAGAGAGCCGTGCTGTGGAGAGTGCCCGGGAGAGGAGCAGCCTGCAGCCGGGGGGGGCACAGCACCGTGTCCGGCCAGACAGACCGGGATCCGTCCTCCTCTTCATCTTCATCATCAACCTTCTCTTTCTGTCATACATCACCATTATCACCCTCATCATCATCACCAGAGGATGTGAGGCTCCCCCCTACGCACTCAAACCCTACAGCACATTAAAAAAATATTTATTTATTTATTTTATTTTATTTTTTTGCGATGCCCCCCTGTGAGAGTCGTGCACATGCGGGAGAGGGTGAGGGTGGTCCGCACCGCCAGTAGCCCGGCCCGTTCCTGTCTGCAGCCCAGAGAAGAGAGGCAAGAATAAAATAGAATCGGGGGCTCGGGGAGGAACGAGGACCTCTCTTTCCCTTCTTTACCCCCCCCCCCCCCCGTCTTTTTTTCACCTTCCACGGACTAAATCCTCGGAGTGGATTTTGATGGAGCTGGAGAACATCGTTGCAAACACGGTACTCCTGAAGGCAAGAGAGGGTGAGTGGATCTAAAACCTGGATCTTCATAATTTATCGCTCATTTGTTTTACCTTTTTCCCAGAGAGGGGGGGGGGGGTGCGAGAAAGAGTGGAGAGAGAGGAGGGCAGAAGAGAGAGAGAGAGAGAGGGGGAGGTAGAGAGAGAGAAAGAGAGAGCTGCACCTCCTGTGATGATGTAATCTCACTTTTCAAAAACTGGACAGATGCTGGGCTAACAGTGTGTGTAGTGCACCCCCTATTCATTTTATTCTATTCTATTTATTTATTTGTTTGTTTACTGGGTATTTTTTCCAGCGGTGTAAGGTTTTGACACTCAAGCTGTGACCCTGGGGAGAGCAGTGGTGCTGGGCAAGAAAAAGAGAGAGAAAAGAAAGAGAAAAAAGATGAGCCACCTACATATGTTTGATGTTGAGAGATTAAAGGCCGATGCGCCTGTACGTTGGGTCTTTAAACGGCGGTGGGGGGATATTAAAGCTGCAGGTCTTTCAGGGGGGCTTGAGATGACAGAGACGTGAGCAGGGTGTAAAGAAACGACTCATCTGTTCAAATGAATCAGCAGGACTCGATCCCCCCTCTCCACCTTAACCAGAGGTGCTCCAAGTCTCAGAGCTCACAGACTGGCTCACTGACCGAAACCACAGACAGTGTTAAAATGGTCCTGCCAGTTAAGTCAATCTGTTTTTTGACCAATAATCGTTCATGTTTTGAGAGAAAAGCTGCTCATCAACACCACAGAAGCCACAAACGCCTGCTACTTCCTTTCCTCTGCTCCTGAGAAAGAGCAAGGCCCCTGTTCAATAACACAGCACCTGTGTGTATATATATTATATATATGTGTGTGTGTGTGTGTGTGTATATATATATGAATGTGTATGTGTGAGTATGTATGTATATGTATATATAGACATATACACACACACACACACACACACACATATATAATATATGATGTCTTGACACCTTAAGAGCCTAAAAATGAGTCAAAGTTAGAGGCCTGAACACTGTAGTAAATGACAGAGAGTGTGGTAGGCTGACTGAGGAGGAGGAGGAGATGGAAGAGAATGTCGCTGCACAGATGAAAACACTAATTTGTGTAATACCGGCAAAATACTGTTCACCCTTCTTTCGTTTTTAGGGCCGTTATTGACTTGTCTTGTGATATTCAGTGGGGAGGAAGACAGAAAGGGAAGAGATTTGTTCTAATATCTTATGTGGTTTTATTTGGGGTTAGTTCTTTGTAATAAGGGCAAGTCGTGGGAAAGGAAGTCCCTGAGAATGAAAGTAGAACTCTTTCTAACCCGGCCATCAGTCTGCCCTTTGTAAAGTGGCAATGTGGGGAATGGGTGGGGGTGGTTGGTGTGTTGGGGGTGTGAATATTGGGGAGATGGCAGACTGTGTGTTGTGTGTTAATCGCCAGTCGTTGCGATATTTACCTTCTGTGTGTGGGGGGTCCAACAACTGCAAACTGCTTTTGACCAAATTAAGTTAATGCTGAAGTCCTAAGGAGTGTTTCAGCTTAATGCTATCTTTTGAATGAGCTGTAAAACAGGGCAGCCAGTCAGAAAAGAGATCATTTACATATAGCAGCCTTAAAGGCACAGCAACAGAAATAGCCTGTTTAATTCTGTTTGGAAAATGGTGTAATAATTAATTATGATGATATTGTGCAGCCATAAGCTCAGAAATGTACCTCAGTCCATATACGTAAAACAAGCTGCATTCATGCTCCTGTTATAAAACCAAAGCATAACAAGGGCTGCACAACATATCGTCTGTTAATTGTCATCGCTGTATCAGTCTCTGCAGTACTCATATTGCAGAAGGCTGCAATATGCAAATGAGCCTCTAACCAGTCAGAGTGTTTCTGACAGTGTGACCAATCACAGCTCCAGGTGAGTTACTGGTTGTTCTGCTTGTATTTCAGCTCATTCAAAATTGGGCAGGGCTAAACTGCTGTAGGCTGAAGGAGATAGATAAAAGTATATACATAAACATATACATAAATCACCATAAATGGAAAATGGTGTGATATACTTCGCATATATACTTTGCATGAGACAGTGTGGAAAATATAGGAAATGGACCTTTGAATGTGATCATGCCACATTATTCATGCCATTGTGTTTTTATGTACTGTAATTGCAGCGTAATCACATTATTAGTGATTTTTTCCATATTGTCCCACACTGCAGGAGCACCTTTAACCCTGCCCTGTATCGAGTCTCTCCTCTTCAGTCCCTCGTGCTCTCAGGCCTCAGTTATGTCATTGTTCACGTCAGCTCACAAAAGTCAGTGAACCCTTTCAGACTCTGTTTCCTTTGACCCTGTTTTGTCTTTCAGTTGTGATTCGTTAACTAAAATTGCAGACACAGCTCTGTACGTTCAGTTCCTTTAGTCATGGTGTCCTTTAGCCCAAAGTTCATATTAAATGAGCATATATATGGTCATATATGAAACAAACCCAGCAATGTTGGCCTGCACTAATCTGGCTAAACGAAGACTTGTGACAGGATAAATGTGCGAAGGCAGAGAGTCATGACTCTAAATTCAATGGGGAGTGGCGTGGGTCCAGTTGTTTTACTAAACTTCCCCTGGAATCCTAAATGAATCCCTCAGGCTGCCCTCGGAATGAGCTCCTACCAAAGGCCACAGTTCTCTCTGACATCCCGGCCTGCTGGAGCGTTCGCAAGGCATGTTTTCATAGCCGCTGTTCTCGCCCCCATCTCTACAGCTCCGTTTTTCCTGCATATTTTATTATCGTCTTCTTTGTTACATTTCAGTTTAGTGGAAATGGTTCATACACTCTCATTACATTAAAGGGCCCATGTCATTAGCAATTTCAAATAAAGGATACATTTCTATTTTAAAAACCCCCTCAGTCTGTATGTGTGAACTGATCTGCCAAAAACACATTTACGCAAACTTGCCTGTACCGGGTGGAGCGGTTTAGCCTCATCCGTTCAGGGTGAAGTTAAAAAAGAGTGTTTAGAATCTGGTGCATTTAGAATGAAGTGCAAATGCAGGACATCCGATCAGAGCAGAGCTCATCTTAAAGGCACAACGATGGCCCTTTTCGTTCTGTAGGTACAGGTTGGAAAGTGATGTGAACATGCATTAGGATTTCTTTACATGTATTGCTTTGGGCCAAAAGGAGTGGATGAGTAAAATGTAGGATATGGGCTCTTTAATATGTATTAAAGTTACTTTCCATTAACATTTGTTACAGCAGCGATGGATTGGAGTGGAGGTGGTCTTTACAGTGTATGTCTGTTTATTGGTTTGTGCCTTTAGCCAAGCTGACAGATAGTGTGTGTGTTTGTGTGTGTTAAACTGTGCGCTCACAGCTTGTCTGTAGACGTGTGTCTGAGACTATTAATTCAGTGTGTTTGCATCCATGAGTATGTGTGTGTTATTTATCGAGTCACAGATGAGTGATGACTCTACAGCATGTTTAATCCCCCCCGTTTGTTGATCGCGCTGTGTTTCGAACCCGAAAATGAGGCACAAGGCACGCAGCCTCGCGTCCAAATGTCCGACTCGCAGCAGATAACAGGAAAAGGCAGAGTTTACAGGCCACACAGTCTGTTTACACGGCCCGAGCCACACTTCCGAAATCACTAGAAAACTCAGCCAGGGCCCGTCAGCCCCAAACTAAATAGAGAACTCATCAATGTCAGCCATTACTTTCCTGCTTGAGGATTATTTGGGCACGAAGACTCAACACACGGATTTAGTGGCCTGTGTGGTTGCGATCTATAATTCATACTCGTCTTATGATGTATGATTTATTTAGAGGATGTGCTTGCATGTCACTCCACCCGATTATCGTTCAGATCAAGTGCTGCTGTGCTTCCCAAAGTGCTTCAAATCGGAATTGCAAACATTAAAATGACCTAAAGCCACTGCTGCTAACCCTAAAACCGAGATTACTTAAGACCCCTTTATTATTAGGGCATGTCTGATAAATACTACAGCAGATTTTACACGAAGATAAGGAAAAATAGTGCTGTCCAGTGATAAAGCCTTCATGTCACAGTTAATAAATGTGTAATGGTCTCAGTGAGCCACCTAGCAAATGTATAAATGAAGTCAGTTCTACTAACCCAAGATTACTGAAGAACCCTTTATCAGAGTGATGATGAATGCTAAAGCTAGTTTCACACAGTGAATGGTAACAACAGTGCTATAGGTTACATGTTAGCATCATGGTCTCAGTGAGCCACTTAGCAAATGTATAAATGTACCAAAGTGACTTCTACTAACCCTAAAACAGAGATTACTGAGGGCCCCTTCATTACCTGGCTGCAGATGAGTGCTAAAGCTAGTTTCACACAGTGTATGGTAGAAATAATGCTAACTGTGCAGCTGACAGAGATTTTAAAGGTTAAAAAAATGTGTGAGCCACTTAGTTCACTGATGTTTCTGCTAAATGCTAAAGCTAGTTTCACACAGTGAATGGGTAAAAAGCAATGCTAAGTGATGCTGTACTCCACATGTTAGTGGTGTTAAAAGGAATAAATGTTTGTTGGTGTCAGTGAACCACTTATTACATGTTTGAAATGGGCTACTAAAAGCTCAAAACTGAGACAGTTCAAAAATATCTTTATTAACTGGATGTTTCTGGGGAATGCTAAAGCTAATTCTGCACAGTGGATGGTTAAAACAATTGTAACTTGTGCTATATGTTAAGATTTAAAAAGTTAATACCCTGAAGCGGAGATTACTGTATAACTCATCATTAACAGTTTCATGAATGCTAAGGTAAACTGTTAATAATAACCTGGGCTAGAGTGTATATATAGCCATAGCAGTGATAAATCTGCCCAAAAAAATTGCCAAAGAAATTAAATAGATACCAACTGGTAAAACAGAATAACGCTGCTTGTGAAAGATCAAAACTGAGATTATTAAAGGCCTTTCTATTGAAACAGTGTTTCTGATGGATGGTAAATCTTATTTAATGTGGTGGTTGGTTTAAAAAAAAATACATGTGACCTACATGGACATGTGGCCTACATGGACATTTAATGGTGTCAGGAAGGCACTTAGTAAATGTTTAAACAGACTAAAGCAACTACTGAGGGCTTAGAACCGACACAGCTAACAATGTCTACTGTATATTTGTGGTGAGACCGATGATGACACCGTAAATAAGGAGTATTTCTATAATCAAATGTCCCCCACTAACTGTTTAATTGACTTATTAAGCCTTCTTTGCTATCTTTAACTTCACAATACACTGATTAAAATCTATTTTTAATCAATTAATTGAATCCATATTTTGTGTTACAGTCTGTCAGAATGGACTTTAGAGTATTATAAGGGTATTTTTAAATAGTCTATATTGCCACCTACACTTCCTAGTGTGTATTACAATCTGTCAGAAAGCCTGAGTGGATCATATTAACTTTGTAAACAATTATAGCGCACTGTAATGATGTATTTCACTAATGATAATTTTAATTTATAAAGACCAACAGCATACATAGTCTTTTTAAGTCTAATGAATATGATTTGCATAATGTAAATAATCCTTTAAAAGTGTATTTCTATCGGTCAGAAAGGCTGTTATGTCATGAGCTTTATACAGCATTATAGAACATTATAATAAAATATATATTGTCAGAAAAATTATTTTGCCTTATTGACCTTATGGAGTATTTTTAAAGCCCTGCAACAAGTGTAAAGTCCAATATATCACATAGGTAATGTAAATGATCAAATAATACTTTTAAATGACTTGTTAATGGTTTAAAAAAAACACTTTTCATAGTCTATATTGACTTTTTTTGTCAGAACAAACATTATCAAAGATTGTAAGAAGGTAATAAATGATTATATCACCCCCTAGACTTCCTATAGACTATTACAATCTGTCAGAGTGTTATAGACCAGTGCTGCCCAACTTTTCCCCAATTTCGTCACGGACCGGTTTAATATCAGAAATTATTTTCATGGCCCGGCTTTTAAGGAGTGACAGATAAATATACGTATACATATTTATAGAAAATAAATGATACACATAAAAATTAGGATATTTTAAAATATATAATAGTGGGGTTTCTTTAAAATACAATATAAGTGTAAATCCAATGTGTACTCTCAGCTTTATTAACAGCATTTTCATAACAACGAGCGACAACATAACATCCAGGGTAACATCCAGTTTTTTTTTTCAGTGCAGCCCGTGGACCGGTACCGCATGACCCGCGGCCCGGTACCAGTCCGTGGCCCGGATTTTAGGGACCACTGTTATAGATCGTTATAAAAACATCTGTTGATAAAAATTCACTTCGTTCGTTGTTGTTGTTGACCATGTCAAGTTATTTTTAAAGCCCTGCAACAAATGTAAATTCCAATATATTACATTCATTACATTACATTCATTTGGTAGATGCTTTTATCCAAAGCGATTTACAGGATGAAGAAATACTCAAGTTTCAGGACAGTGTGAGAACCGGAGGAGAAATATGCTAAATTTTTTATGTAAGAGTAGTTGAAGATAGATAGTACATTAGGAGGGGAGATGTTCTGTGAACTGATGAGTCTCCAGGAGGTTTTGAAGCGATATATATATATTGTCTGTGTGATGAAAATGAGCAAATATTGACATTTTCTGACCAGTGCAGCCATAGTGAAGGAATGTTGCAAAATGAGAATCATTGTGATGCTGAAAGTAAAAAGTGCAAAAAGTGAGCTACAAAGAGGTCTTTCTCGGGTGTAAATGCTAGTTATCAGTCATGCCATGTGAGGGGGTCTCATGTCTTCTGCATATACAAGGAGATCGCAAACATCTCCAAACCTTACAATTCCTCTCGTTGTTTTGTGTGTTCTGATGAATGGGTTAGTGCAGTCTGAACAGTGTTTAAAGCAGTATGTGGGGTCTCCCGGAGGAAGACTTTACTGCTACTACGGTCTTTTATTTGTCTCATCAGATAAATCATTTACTTATTTGGAGATTATTGATGCAAACCCCCCTTTATGAGAAATAAAGAGCAAAAGTTCATTTTTTAGTATTCCTCTGTTTGGATCTCAAAACTGTCCCACTTTGGTAAATTTGATCACCAAGACAACATTATGTTGTGGTACAGGCTCATTTATTAGACGACCAAGTTTTCTTTTGGATCATCTGAAGATCTGAGACAAATAACGATCAGAGCAGTGAGAGGAAAGAAAGAGCATTCTAAGATCTTAAACTGGGATCGGGCTGGGATTAGAGTAAGGCTCTTTTTCAGGAGCTAAATTTAAGAAGGGTGAGAAAATAATTCGTCTCATATTGATGTTAAACTGAGTCCAGTTATATCTAAGAGAGAGGCTGTACAAAGAAAATACATTTGTTTGAATTTTTCTTATCTCTGGGCTGGGATACAGGAAACTGGGCTGGGCTGGGATGTAGATCTTATGCAGTAGAGCCAAATGAGCAATATAGAGCATTTATAGAGCACTTTTAACCAGAAAAAGATCCACATCCATACTCAGTTTGTCAGAACGACTGTGTGGTTCACATAAACATTATACAGCATTGAGTGTTTTTGTTGTTCATAACTTTGGTTTTGTTGACAACTTTGGTTATTTGTTTGAGCAAAGCTTTACATCAGAATGCTGTTAACCATGGTGGATGAGACAATTTCTGCACTTATCACTACTGTAATTGTGAATGAATCAATTCAACACATTAATAGCAAATCTAACATTAAATTATGTTCATATATAAATATAAATAATATATATATATATTAGTGCTGACACTAACGACTCATTTTCTAACGATTAATCTTTCAACGCATTTTTCGATTAGTCGATTCATCTAAACGACTAATTTTGGGGAAAAAATGTAATTCTCATGTGTTCATTTTATTTTGAACAATATTCAAGGACCAAACCATAAAATATCACCTCTATCATGACAAAGTAGCATAAAACATAAATATATTACCTAATAAATAAAATAAAGTGCAATTGCAAACTAGGAGAATGTCATCCACTTTTTATAAAAGGTATTAAAGTAAAAGTACTATAAAAGTATATTTTCCAAAGTATAAATAT
>JBBPDH010208047.1:0-12594 GCA_037974565.1 Clupeocharax schoutedeni
TTTACTTTTTGCGCTATTGTTTGTCTACCAGAAACAGGTAATGATGCTCCCCCTCCAAGGCTTCTGATTGGTCACCAGTGCTATACAGTTTAAGGTTATATAGCCACCTGCTGCCTTGGCATGCTCTTGACAGCGTTTTTTGCGTTTGTGTGTGGATGGAGATATTTTTGAAAACGTGCTCGTGTGAACGCAATGTTTTTTGAAAACAAAAATGCTAGAGAGGCTTAATTTGCCTGACATTTCCATTTCTTAGGGCAGACAGCTTTTCAAACTGTTGCTAGCTTGTCTGTGAGTTATGTTAGAAAGAACCATAATCCACACCGTTTTGCATCATTTCAGCTAACTCTGTGCTGAAAAAGGTAGTTCCTTATGATTTTAGGTGTGCAACTGTACTTTTTTGTCATTTTGCGATGTAAGGACCAGACAGTGATATTAAACAACATGAGATTACAACTCATCTAATATCTACTTGGTTATCATTATTCACAGACAGTATCTTACCAATGTGCTTCCCATACATGTGGTAGTAGAAACTAAAGCAGTAGGCTGGACTAGACGCCACATTCCCATAGGGGTTTTTCGGAGCAACATTAAACAATGGGGTCAACAGTCGTGCCTTGTCTCCTTCCTGGCGAGGTCTTGAAGTTTCAATATACATATAATAACCTATTGAAAACACAAAAAGAAATAGGCAAAATACTACATAAACATTTCATTTGAGATCACTTTATTAATTAAACTTTTAAAGCACATTTTCTATAATAAATATAGTTATGTCAGGACTGACATATCTCTAAAAAAACATTACTATCAAAAGTTGCTAACCAAAAATTGTAGAATTGTGGGTGTGTAGTAGGGCAGGTGGGTGGAGGGCTGGGTACAAAGTAAGCAAGAATGAATATAGGTAGACATATTTGTATGTTTGTATTAGTTTGAAGAAGTGTGTTTCCCTTAACATTTAGCTCTTTTCATTTAATGGGCCCCACAGAAATATTTAGAATCCATTTTTGAACACAACACAAGTGGAACACTAGCTAACTTTAGTATTGTACCCATCAGTAAATCTCTGACTTCAAATGTGAAAATAATTCAAAAGTGCTTACAGATGTGCCCAGAATGTTCCCATGCTGCATATTGTAGCCCTCTCCAACTACTAAAAAATACATAATGTACAGTGGCAGGATCACCTCTGGTCAAATGACCTATTTTCTTAATTGAACAACATCTGCATAGAACAAATATTGTATATATATTAGTGCTGGGCCGATATCAGCGTTAACGTGCTGAGTTAATGTGAGACTCTATTCACACAGCTGGGTTGGGAGCTGGATCTATACTACGCAAGCTATGATGACTTTCATCTTGATATTTTAGCGCAGACTTAATCTCTGTCTGTCTGTCCGTCTGTCTCTCTCTATCTCTCTCTCTCTCTCTCTCTCTCGTTCGTTACTTGTCCGGATCGCCCCCTTTTAAACGTGTCTCGCTCTCTGTTTCTCTCTCTCTGTTGCGCGCGCATGCTCTCTCTCTCTGTGCGGATCGTCTCTCTCTCTGTCTCTGTATCTCTTTCTCTCTCTTTTCTCTCTTTTACTCTCTCTCTTACTCTTTCTCTCTCGCTCTCTCTTACTCTCTCTGTCTCTCTCTCGTTCCTGACTTTTCAGTTTAAACCTCGGGTATATATTTACATTGTCTTTAAGGGTAATGTATTAAACTGAGTTCAAAATTAAATTAAAGTGATCTGGGAGAACATTTATGGTTTACACTATAAAAATAGGCATTGGGAATTTTTTTTTATGGGGGGGGGGGCTTCAGACCTTCGGCAGAATTCAAATGAGCCATTTTAATCTAGATTAATTCCAAGATTACAATGAGATTAATCTAGATTTAAAAAATGTATCTATGCCCACCCCTAATATTTACACAATGTACTGAATATATTAAACTAAAAAAGGAAATAAAAGATTTGGTCACTCTTAGTTGACTGCACAGTTACTGCAAGGTTTCAAGGATTATTTGTTTCATTAATCCAAGTCAGACTACAAGCAACCCATTAAACCTTTCAGGGTGCTCATATAGTCATCAGAGCATCTGACTGAGGATCAAAGTATAGTGTTACAAAAGAAGAGAAGATTATAAGCACTACTGAAAAACATCTAAAAACAAAGCAACACCCTCAAATCACTGCCAATGACCTACAGGAAGATTTGTCTGTCACAGGAATAGCAATGAACTGGTCCACTACACAAACATCATGTCCATTGAAGGGTCATCAGAAAGTGAGACACAAGAGGAATCACAAATGATTGCGTCACAGGATATAAAGGCCAAGGTCAAGGAGGTAGCAACTGCTTGGTCACTGAGTCGACACCACTTAACCTGCTAGTTCAATCAATAAATTGACCAGCAATTTGACCAGGGGTACCAAAACTTTCACAAACAACAGAATTGCTTCAGCTAACTACAGTTCAACAATACATTTGCCAGAGTTGTATATGCATTGTGACTGTAATATACAGACAGGTAGGGTATACATGTAAACACTGGCTGTTTTACTTACCATTGTTTTTCTGTTTTACCACAATTTAAAAATAAAACCTTAAAGTAAGTAAACAGATTTATAAAACATCACTTTAATAGGTTTTAAAATATTTAAATTTCTGCATTTTTTAGGTTTTGAAACACATGCATATTGCTTAGTCAACATTTCAATATAACAGATCTACAATAAAATGAGTTTATTTAAGACTTTGAAAAAAGGGATGTCAGGGAGGTTATGTGGGTGAACGGCCAGTAGGGGTGATCTATAGTTCAGTTTATTTGTGTTCACGTGGGCCTGGAATGTGTACAGCTGTGTTTAATGGTTTAAGTGATTGTGATTAATGATGGGTGGGAATACGCTTGAGTATAAATGTTTAAGTTGAGTTTAGGTGGATCAAGGTTGTCGGTCCACCGTTACCCAGGCTCTGTTTAGCATGTGTGCTTTTTCCTTTTGTTTCAAAAGTCTGTGTTGGCGCCTATTTGTGTTGCCTTCATTAAAGAAATAAAAGTGAAAACAGTAACATGGATGCCTCCCTGGATACCTGCTCTCAATTGGTCAGAAAAGGGAGGCAGCTGGCTATAAGTCAGCAGGAAGAAGCTCCGCCCCGGAGGAACACATCCTCGGGGCTTGGACAACTGCCCTGTTGCGATAGGGGGCCAGGAGTGAGGTAAGCTGGACCCAGCTCGAGGAAGAGCCAACGAGGATGAGTCGGTGGACGGTCTGAGAGTTGTTAAATGGTGGAGAGTCGGAGGACAGTGATGAGGACCTGGGCTGCTGGTGAGACGGGTGGATCGACGGATCCCCGATCATAGACCCATAGCGTATTGGGGATCCCCTCGTCTCTGACTCGACAGCGGAAGATCTCCCACTCAGGCTCGCATATAGACAAGGTGGGGGATCTGCGATTCATCGTCGTTTGCGTCGGCCACCCGGTCACCAGCGGCCCAAGAAGTCTGAAGCTTCCTCCAGTGCCCCATCGCTCCGGCTTGTGCCTGGCCGCCTCAAGCTGATAGCTTAGCGGATAGGCCTGTGGGGTTAGGAGGAGCTATTAGCCCAGGACTTGTAGCAACATTGAGCCCAGGGCCGGTAGAGGCTGGGATACCAGTCCTGGTTTGGGTGCTGGGTTTTTTTGGGGGAAATAGTACAACCCATGGCCACAGTAAGCCCCATAGGTACGCCCATAGCCAAATCAGCTTTACATAGTCCAGGTCCGAGCCCCTAGTGAGTAAGCCAGAGGCGAGGAAAAACTCCCTCAGCTGGAGGAAGAAACCTCAGGAAGAATCAAGACTGTGTCTTGATGATGTGAAATACAAGAGAGGGCCTCAGTGAATGAGGTTATAGGCAGATCTATGCCCTCTATGGCTAACAGAGTTGGTTTGACAAAGTGTCCAGAGAGGTAAATACTGTTGGAAGAGGAACAGAGAGTCTCTAGTCCATTAAGAGCAGGATCAGGAGGAACAATCCCTGCCTTAGCTTTAGGCAGCAGTTTCCCCAGCTTGGGGAAGGGCCCGAATGGAGCCAGGACCAGTCAAGGGCAGTTTCCCATAACATCTGCTCTTGCCAGTACTGACACATCCTTACTGACAGATGATGAAGAGAGTAAACTGATCATACTGATCTCAAGAGAGCAGTGCTACAGGTAGACTGACATAAAATTCAGAGAATACCATCCTTCCCAAAGTGTATGAAATCTACAGAAGCTCATATAAAAGTTTCATAGTTTCACAGCATGTTGCATGCTGGCAGTTTCATTTCTTCCACATAACGTGCCATCATCTCTCATATTCCCTCAAATCAGAGCTCTGAAGTTTAATCTTTCAGCTTATTCCTTGTTTCAGCAGAAGGTCAATGCTAATAAGGCAAGCAGGGCACTAGTCTTCAAACGTTATCCTTTAATGCCCTTATGCTAAAATGCTAAACCAAGTGACAAAGTGATTTTAAATAATAATTATGCGCAGTACTAATCTCGTTCCACAGTATCTGGCTGTCAGTGAACTCCATCTGCAGTCTACGTAACAGCTTCAAATTGTAACAGCTCTGAAATTGTAGTAGAGTATTACATGCATTCATATATCAGACGAAAATATAACTGTTCTGTAAATGAAACTGAACTGAAGCAACAGAGTCAGTATTTGGTTGGACTCATTGATATGGAAAGTTGTTTTATATTACTATCTGCAGAATAAACATTTAAGCCATGTATTTATGCTATGTATTTATGTATACCTTGTTTTAAACCACTGCGATCACTACTTGGTCCGGTGTTGGGTGTGTATTTGGTATCTCTTGTGGCAGCACTATGTCTTGTCCAATCAAATTCTTCTGTCTTGTCTTGGATGAACATACATATGGATTCTTCCTCAAAGCTGCAATGGAATTTACCTATGATGTTGACAGAAACAACAGGTATTTACAATCAATTACAATCATCTGTACACTTTACATTTTTTGTTCAGTTACAGTCTTGATACAGACATAGCTGGATATGACACAGAAACAACTACTGACCACTGTAGAAAAGAATATCTGTAATATCATTTCTAAACTTAGTTACAGACACTAATATGGACTCAAAATATACTCACTCCAATGAGGGTTTACAGGAGCTGTAAATCAGAAGAGAAAAAGGTGGTTAGAAAATATGAAACTGTAGCTGTGGAGGGGCTACAGTCAACGGCTTGTTATTACAGTATAATAAAAGATAGTAGGACAATTGGGACAATATAGTTTGTCTTCAGAGTGTAATTTGAAGACTGAGCAGTGTTGTCTTTCATCACAAGGAGAAAGAGAGAACAGGGAAGTGGGGTAGTCATGGGAGAATTGTAGGAGGGTTTGCTGATGTTCATAAAATGCAATAATTATTGAAAATGACAAATGTGTTGTTGGGGGTCGCAGGACAATTTCCTCTAAAAGTGGTGTGGGTTAGTGGCGCCTTCTCTATCTATCTATCTATCTATCTATCTATCTATCTATCTATCTATCTATCTATCTGTATAGTGTTTTTTTAATCTCTGCACTGTTTATTGTTTTATATGCAGTCAGCCTGGAAATGTTTTCTGACAATCACTCGCATGGTCATTTTTGGTGCCAAACCCGGAAATAAGATGCTTTAGATTTGAACATATTTTCTTTAGAAGTAGGAAGCTATCAAAGCAGCTGAAATGTCTGAGGTGATGGAGTGAGTTAAACGAAAGTGCGGGGTAGTTTGCGTGGCAACAGCTAGACTGCTGAGTCACATTGAGGAGGACCCAGACTGTGATAAGCTGTGAGAAATACTGATTGACCTGGACAATGGCATTGAAGATGGAACTCCAATGCAGGAATTAGAGGCAGAGCTGGAAGACATGTTGGAGTATCAATTGTGCATTATTGTCTTGAAGACTTGTGCCAGCAGACATATTCAGAAAGATCGGGATGGGGAAAGCGTGCGTGTGACCTCACAGTGTGAATTCGTACATATTGCGAAACATGCAGACTGCCTAAGTTAGAGACAGAAATGTTTCATGGAGAAATCAGTCACTGGCAGGAATTCTGGAGTCTGACACAGCAATTCATAGTAATGAAGCACTGTGTAAAAGAGAGATTCTCCTATGTGAAGTCCTATTCAACTGCTGCAGCAACAAAGGCTGTAACTGGACTTAATATGACTGATGGCAACTATGATGCAGCAGTAAAGTTGCTACAAGAGCAGTTTGGAAGAAATGACATTGTTGTCACTGTTCACATTTCCAAATTATTAAACCTACCTCCTGTGAGAAGAACATCAGAGTTACAGCACTCTTTCACAGACTAAAGTTGTTAGCCGTGTCTAGTGACACATACGGCAGTCTGCTATGCCCAGTACTGTTACAACTAATTCCAGATGGCCTTGCATTAGCCTACACGTGCAAGTCAGATAATAACAGTAAAAAAAAAAACGGAATATGCTCAAGAACTCAAATTGACAAGACATGGTAATATCCAAAGAGAGAATGCACAAAGCCCGAGAAGTTTTATTCATGAGAGTGTTGTTTAATGCACTTAAACTGTCAAGGTGTTTGGGTTGGTTTGGAGAGCAGAAGACATGATCTGGCATTTGATCTAAAGACTCTAAAGTTAGTTGCCTTGTGAGACAATGCAAATTGTGAAAATTAACCCACTAGCAGTCTAAGCATAGAGAACCTCATATGGAGCCAGATGTGGTGGAATGGACCTACTTTCCAGTTGGTGGCTGATGCCACATAAGACATGAATGAGTATCTCTGATGAGGCTAGGACAGAACTTCGAGCTAAGCACCAGGCTGCAGTATGTCTTGCCAGCACCGAGCCAGTCTAATCAATCTTGGACCTAGATTAGGCAGTCTGCAGTACAGCAGGTTGAAAACAGTTCTGAGAATACCCACTCAACTCAAAGAGTAACACTATAGAAGAGCTTAATTCAGCCGAAGTGTATTTGATAAAGGTAGCACAAGAACATAGTTTCTGCCAAGAATGAAAAAAATAAAGACTTGAAGCCATTTCTAGATGAAAATGGCCTCATCAATGTAGGAGAAAGGTTACAGCAATCTGTGTTCAGTTTCAGAGAGCAAACCACAGATACTTCAAACTAATAGCCCTAGACTTTCATGAGAGAATAATGCATGCTGATATTAGAGATACTGTAGTACAAGTGAAAAGTGAAAGTGACAATCTGGTCATACGTGAACACACCACTGCACACAGTGTGAACAGCACGAAATACTTCCTCTGCATTTAACCCATTCACGAAGTGAAGCAGGGGGCAGCCAGGAACACAGCACCCAGGGAGCAGTGCATGGGGACAGTACCTTGCTCTGGGTACCTCAGCGGTGCCTAGCAATCTTGGGGATCGAACCCGGACTTTCTGGTCACAGGGCGAATGCCCTAACCACTAGGCTACCAGCTGCCCCCCATGTGCATGACAACACAAGTGACCCACAGCCTCTCATCATTTTCTCACTGGAAAAAGATTGACATTGCTGCCGCACAAGCCCTAACCCTACTCCTTACCTTTACCCTAGCCCTAACCCTTGCCCTTGGTTAAACAAGGTCCCCATACATCCTAGAAAGTGTTGTTGATATAAATGAACGTCCAAACATTCAACACCCCCCAATACTAGCCCTAACTCTAAACCTAGCCCTGGTCCTAACCTTAGCCTTAATCCAAGCCCTAATTTTAACCCTAACTCAAGTCCTAGCCCTAGACCTTGCCCAAGCCCTTGCCCTATGTTACGGCTGATGGCTGCTAGAGGCCACTGTTTCTTTTTGTTTTTTCGTGCCCTGTTCTGTTTTGTATGGGTCTTTGTTGGGGTTTTGAGCTCTTATTTTAATGTGTGTTCTTGTAGTCCATTCTAGTCCTTGTTACGTGTGGTCACCCTCACCTGTTTCCTGTTTGTGTTCCCCAGGTGCCTCGTGTTTTCCCCAGTCCTGTCTGTGTATTTAAGTTCTGCTTGTGTGTCATTTGGTTATCTGTCTATCGAATGTCAACAGCTTGTTAAAACCATGTAATGATCCAAATAAGATCTAAATGGACTTTACTGCCTAGGAACATCCTCTGCAAAACGTAACTTTTGTAGGCAGTGCCCTTAGGAGTGCCCTTAGTTTGCCTATATGAATGCACCAGCACAGTTCTGTAGTCCCCTTCCTCAAACACACTCACTAATCCTGGCGATTAGCAAATGAACCATGAATGTTTGATCAGGGAAATCACCAAACTGTGCTGGACAGCTGCCATCCAGCAAGTGTGAGCATCATAAACGTTGCAGTGATACACACAAGTCAGAAATGGCATGTTCAGAGAAAGCATCTTTCACTGTGTCTATACACAGTAATTTGTCAGTGATCACCAACACAGGATTAGAGGGTTAAATAGGATGATCCATTAATTTGCCAAGTTGCCAAGAAAAGAAACTAATATTCAGGGATTGACATAGGCAGTACACACACAAGAATTGGCGTATGTATTTCAGTTTTCACTGCATGAATGCAAACTAATTTGAGTAACTTCCTACTGGATCTCTTAATCCCACACAGAAAAGGAAAACCTTAATAGGAATAGTAATAATGACTTTTTAAAATTTGGTTCCTGCCAGGAGCCGTGCTTCTGCACCAATCAACATTCAGTCAGAGCAGGTCTGATCTCAGCGCTTCTGTCACTGGCTTCCCTGCCTCGTCTGCCTCGACTTCATGGCCCATCCCGATACGAGCCCCGTTCGCCAGTCCAGAGAGGAGTGATCTGCCCCTGTGGTCCAGGATAAACTTTTGGAGATCCCATGCGATGCTGGGTTACAATCGAGATCAGAGTTCTGTGTGTCATGCTGTGAGGAAAATGTTCCTTTCCAAAGCACAGTATATTACTTGTACATATACATGTACATGTAATATTTTAGTACACTATGGGCCGGTTTCCCGGACAGGGATTAAGCCTAGTCCTGGAATAAGTAGTTCTGTGAATGGAGATTTTCCATTGAAAAGGAAAGGGTGGTCCAAGACTATGCTTAATCCCTGTCTGGGAAACCGACCCATTGTGTATAGCTGACGTTTTTCCAGTAACACAGAGGTATTTTACAGATAAAGGAAACCCTGCTCATTAGCTGAATAATAAAGCTATGCCTGTAATAAAGACTTTTTAAAGTTTATTACAGTTTATTGTAGCTAGTTACAGTATATACTGGAGCTTCAATATTTAAGTTTCAGACATAATCTACAGTTACAAAATACACATGTACGGCAAAGGTTGTTCTTTCACAGCGAACACATACAGGACATACTCTGTTCGGACATACACGGTTCGGCCAGTGGCCGGTGAGGGCCACTGCTTTTCTGTTGTTTTTCTGTTCTGTTTTGCTCATGTTTTGGGGTCTTTTATTTTGACATTCCTGTCTGTTTGTTTCTGTTGTCATGTGTCTTGGTTTCAGCTGTTTTGCGTTCATGTTTCACATGCTTTTGAGTTCCACCTGGTTTGTGTTTGCCCCTGATTTCTATTAGCATTTAAGTCCTGTTTGTATTATTCTCAGTTATCAGTCCATCACCTCATTTGGATGCCTCATTTATGCCTTGTTTATGCCTAGTTCCTGTTTCTCGTTCTTGTGCCTGTATCTAGTGGCCCTCGTGCCAGTTTCTGTTTTTGTTTAATAAAAGTCAAATCAGCATGGATTCCTGCTTCTCTGGTTACTCCGTGCTCAGAGGAAGCCCAGGACTGAGGAGGGCTAGCCCTGACATACTCGTACACCAGCTCGTACACACTTGCTCATACGTCATTCATCTGAGCATCACACGCAGCGTGCAACATTAGCCATGCACACACCTCTATGGGTGCAATAAGGTTTGTCACATGGAATGTGAACTGATTTGGATCCAGAGAGAAGAGATTAAAATATTTAGCCAACTTAAAACACTACAGCCAGAGACACACAGACCTACCACAGCTAACTTAAAACACCTGAGTTTCCTAGCGCGTTCACAGCCTGCTATAACTCTAGGCAAACGGGGGTAGCAATTTGAATACAAAAAAATGTTAATTTCATAGTGCTTAACACAGTTACAGATGCAGAGGGTAGCTTTATAATCATTAAATTATCTATACTTAACAAAAGGTTATGTATCGTCAGTATATACGGTCCAAACATTGATGACTCCTCATTTTTCCACATTTTACCGCACTCCCTCAACACCTAGATTGCACACTTGTTCTTGGGGGTGAGCTCAACTTTGCACTAAATAAAGAAATGGACAGACTCAGTACAGCTGGAATTCCATGAATACATGAATATAGTTAAACAGTACATGAGCGACTACGAACTTTGTGATGCATGGCGTTCTCTTTACCTCATCCATAGGGAATATCCTTTCTTCTCACATGTCCATTGCTCTTACTCTCATCTGGAATGTTTCCTAGTCAGTAGCTCACTGCTGAGTGATTCAGTGTATTAGAAATTCACCCTATAGCTGTCAGCGATCATGCTCCTTTATGTTTAACTCTAATAAATAAGGCCACTGGAGATTTAATACATCATTGCTTAAAGATTTTATTAAATATTTCAAGAAAGAGCTTTATATGTAGACTGTTAGACTGTAATGACCTGCCTGAAACATCAGCATCTGTTCTCTGGAAAGCAGGCAAAGCTGTGATGAGAGGTAGAATAATCTCATTCTCATCCCAAAAAAAAGAGGAGAAAATAAATGTATTCAGAAATTAGAATAAACCATCAGATCCTTAGAAGAAACCTATGTATCCACCCAGGAACAGGAAATGCTGAACAAAATACGCAAAGTAGAATTTACAAATAAATTATGAAATTGTAAATTATGAAAAACTCTTAGCGCAAAGACTTCACTGGCAAAAATTTGAATATGGTAACAAATCAGGTAAATTCCTAGATAATCAGTTAAAAATAAATAAAGAAAAAACAATTTTGTGCTATTAAAGGCTTAACTGGGGACACTGTATACGACCCTAAAATAATAAACAACACTTTCAGGGATTTTTATAAATCTTTATATTCACCAACAGAAAAACCCATCTAAAGACCAGTTCATATATAATATATATGTATATACCAAGAACTACACTACTCACAATAAGTTAAGGATATTGTTATTTACATGAGTGCTTGTCCTATTTGCTCTGAATTTAATGAAATAAGTAAAAGTTCATTTTGATATTGTGGCAAAACGAGCGGGAAAGAAGTCAACAGGGTTTCAAGAAATGTCTTTGAGGGTTTTTATTTCAAACAGCTCAATGGAGCGCACAGTCACACAACCACTCTCTTTTACTCCTACTCCTCCACTGGCAAGTTCACCCACTTGCCCCCTCTCCCTAAGCATCCCGTTCCTGCCTAAACTGGCACATTACAAAGATGCATGCACTATTCCCACGCCCAGTTCTGGCGCCATTGTCTGGTGTCCTTTGCCTGACCCCCTAACCCCATAATCTGATCAGTTCTAGTTGCCAGCTCGTTACAATATTATTAATAATGTATGAGAAGAATTATCATTTTCATTAGTTTAATATTTATTACCCCAAGCATTTAGACAATTACAAGGACAGCCCCAAATAACTAAAATGGACAATGTCCGTAGCGGGTGTTTCCACCCTTTGCCGCTTGACAGTGACGTCTCCTGCCCCTCACTAGCCTCAAGCTGTTGTTCTGAGGCAATGCATTCCACTCTTCCACAAGTGCTCCACGCAGTTCTGCCAGGTCACGTGGGGGTGGGGCACGATCATCCAGTCTCTGCTTCAACTGGTCCGAGACGTGCTCTATGGGGTTCAGGTCAGGGGACATTGATGTTCATACCATATGAGGCACTCCAACTTCCTGAAGTCGAGCTGTGACAATTCTGCCACCATGTGGTGGAGCATTATCATCCATGAACAGAAAGTTGGGGGTGCTGGCGGAATTGGGGGATGATGATGGGTGCTATGATGTCTCTGAGGTAAGAACGTGCAATGACTGAGCCAAATCTGTTTAGCGCTGACTGATGATGCCTGCATGCCTCTCCTTCAGTCTGCTTGTTGGGCGACATAGATGGTGTCACTACAGAGGTTAACACAATCCACGTGGCTTTCATTGCCTTTTATGCATTGCTAAGAAAACAGTCCTTATGAACTGGAAAAATTAAAATAACCTTAATTTTAACCAATATAGAGGCATTAGACTCCACCTTACTCAACATCTCTGGCTAACCCTGTCCCACCACCACACCCTGCAGGTGGAAGATGCCCCCAGCCACCGGTGCATTGGTGGCTTCTCACTGTCTTGGGCTGGATGCTCAGGTGAGCACTGATTAACTCTCGTTGGTCGCTTTGCGGAGCTTGGCCCTCCGGGCCTTGTTGGGCCCCGGCTGGGGGTGGTGGGCCCTTGGATATCTGGGCCCAGGGACTGGTCTGCCTTGGAATGGCCGGCCGGCCGGCGTTGGAACCTGCGGTCCTGCCGCCGCAGCTCCCTGGATCCCCCTCTGGGCTATCCTCTGCCCCTTTCTGGGTGGGGGCCGCAGTTGTCCCTGCTGTGGTTCTCTTGGGACTCCCATGTCCTGGGGGGCCTCTGGATGTCTGGGGCCTG
>JBBPDH010208162.1:0-14134 GCA_037974565.1 Clupeocharax schoutedeni
AATTAATCGGTTATCGGCAAGTACAGACCAACCTAGCTATCGGTATCGGTAAAATTCAATATCGGTCGACCTCTATTTATCATGAAAGAAAGTCCTGGACTTTTAATTTTAAATCACTGGTATTTTGGTGAAATTTGCATTGCTGAGAATGAGACAGATTGTAACGCTGAAACACCAAATGCTGATTGTAGTACAAACAAAAATGATTTGCCAAAAAAGGCGGTGCTCATTTTACATTTTTGGCATTATCACTCAGTTTTGAGCACTCTCCTCAATAATGTTAACAGCACTGTTGGCCTCTGAATTAAACCTGATGGGTTATCCTTGTATAAGGGCCAGGTTTTGCAGTTGTGTCCAATTTGAAGCCAACTTCAAGAGAAACCATTTGTTACTGGCATTTTCGTGGCAGCAGCGAGACTCCAGCTGTGGAGCAGCATTTCTTTGATCGTGTTGAGGAGGTAACTTAGTGTAAGGCCGATGTTGAGGTGGAGGAAAAATGTTCCTTTAAATTTGATTGCTGCAATTGCACTGCTCCTTTCTCACAATCATTAAAGAACACAGAGGGCACTGTGGGTGCGAGGATCTTTATCATTTTTAGAAATCACGGTACTAATAATAATAATAATAAATAATAATAATAAAGATCTCTCAACCTTTTTCATTATGTGCACTTAACGACGCACTTGAGTATCATCACTAAGCCCGGGCTCACGACTTTTCGTGCAGCCATCACGAAATACAATTTAATCAAAATACGTGCTTCAATCACAATGTAGGGCGTTTTTGTGCTAGGACAACACTTCTCTACCCTGTCTATTTAATGTGCACTGCTTAACATCACCAGTATCTGCGCTAACTAGTGACTGAGGGACAGTAGGAGTGAAAGAATGAGTTGATTTCTTACTGTAACCTTAGCCCTAACCTTAACCCTAACCTTAATCTTAACCTTAACCCTAACTGTCACCAGTTAGCGCAGATACTCGCGATGTGCACATTAAAATGCAGGGTAGTGAAGCGTTGTTCTACCAAAAAAATATGAAGTGTTCTTCTAGCAAGAAAAAAAGCCCTAAATCGTGACTGCAGCACGTATTTGGATTAAACTGTATTTTGTGATGGCTGCACGAAAAGTCATGAGATCGGGTTGCATCACTATATAAATGTCAGTTTCTTGTCTCTCACTTTCTCCTTGAAGAGTGGGACTCTCTGCAACAATGGCAGTGTGTTCATTCTCACTACATCATAAGCACCATATGTGGTTGTGCAGCATACTGACTTATTTTGTCAGGAACTAAGATAACTAACTCGTCTGCACTATAAAAAAAGCTCCTCCAATGTTTCTAAGGTTATTAAAGTGGAATGTTTCCTTTGAACATCAGAAATTAACTGCATTTAGTCACAAGAGCATTAGTGAGGTCAAGAACTACTGAATGATTAGTTCTGGCTCCTGCTAATCTCAAATGTACTGATGGAGCTCCATCATTCCAGAGGACACAGTTCCACTGCTCCACAGCCCAGCGTTGGGGGGGGCTTCATGCCTTTTTAAGCTTGGCACTGGGAACGGTTACCTGAGGCTCATATGTAGCATATGTAGAGTGTCTTATTCTGTTGGCAGTGCTTTTCTATGGAAAATCTGTGTGAATGTATTCCTTAAGATGGATATTTGGATAATGTAGGCCTATATTTTGATACGTTTGTCTAATTCCAGGCTAAACTGCAACATCAGCAGTAATTTACCATTTGAAATCAGACTTAGTCAAGGATTAGGCTTAATCTGGGTGTGAGAAATTGGCTCACCATATATTTTCATAGTTGTAGAGAAATATGTGTCAGACATGGCAGGAAAGATTTTCTCAGCAGGAGAAAAATCACTTTTTAATTTATGATATTAAATACAAATGCAAGAATATTGGGTTTAATATTAATGACAGCACATCACTTGCCTCTTTAAATGTGAGTTTTGCTGTTGGGTCAACTGCTGTTGTTTTTTAAAACATGCAGAATAAATAAATATGATTTGACTTGACTGTTGACTTGAATATTGGTGCGATTCATATTAAATTCATCTATCTTGCCTCTGAGCACCCAGACAGGCCCTTAGAGCTAAAGCGAATTAACATTATTTTTGCTGGAAAAACCATATAACAACAGGAAGAAACGCAGAGTTATAATCAAAGTTGGATCAGTCAACTCGGGATCAAGTAATTCAGAGTCTTGTTCAGCTCTTGCTTCACCCTGAAACTGCCCCTTATCATTCATCTCACCTTCGATTATCAGTCTGATTTGTCTTTGTATGTTCCTGTATTGTCTTTTTTTGTGGTTATATGCATTTCTGAGCCTTCCTTTGTTTTCTCCTGGTCCAGTTTTCTTTTTTACTTGTTACCCTGTTGTGTTTATTAGTGTTCTTTTTGTATATTTCAGTCATGTCTCTTAAAGATCTGACCCCAAAAAGACGCTAGAGGTAAAAGTACTGGGTCTGAAGCTTCTGTTTTGATTTTACTTCTAGCATGGGTTTGAAGCATTTTGTGTTTTGATGACTGATTTATTTTTGGATAAGAATAGAACTCATCTGAACCGTGGACTAGATTCAACGCCAGGCTCAGGGGAGTTAGATGCGAGTGCAATAAACAGTTGGGGTTGAAACCAAACAGCACGGAAGCAAACAGAGTAATACTTCAGAGAGGTTGAGTGGCATAAAGGGTCCTTAAATAATCCGCACTAATTACTAACACCCGAACTGGTGTGTGTATGTGGCAAGACCGGCAACAGAAGGCCAGGGATGCAGAGAGTAGAGAGGTGCTCTCGGAGGAGGGTGTGACGTGATGAGAAATAAATCAGAAGATCTAAGCAGAGGAAATGAAACGCACTGCTCTTGCTGAGCAACTCCATTCAGAAAAGCTGAGGAAATAGAACGTTTGACTGAAGTGAACAAACCCAAATCAGTAAACTCGTTTCTGTTTGGAAAGAGGACTTAGGAAAGAGGACCTTGTGAAGTCTGTTAGCTCTGTAGCCAAAGTACCTCTGATCTCCATTGCAGAGGGGGAACTGTCAGAGAGGGAGGAGCTCAAACATGTCAGAAGTTTGTATATCCCCTGAAGGCTTAAAAAGAGCTCTAGATGATGCTCTAATGTCTGAAGGATCATGTTTAGAAGATGGTGTAGATGTGGACCATCTGGTGGAAGCATGATGTAGGCTCAAAATATCCCGATTTTTGAATTCAGTGTTTCGGTCCAACCAGAAAAGCGATGTTAAGAGTCGGGCAAATGAAGCATGAAAGGCTGGCAATCCAAAGTCAGGCAGGAACCTCAAAGGCTGAGGACAGAAGTGAAGCTACAGTGGCATCTATGCCAGTGAAGAAATCAAATCAGTCAAATACATTTTGAAACTTGATTCTACATTGAAGCCTGATTGATCATGCGCGTCCTCCTCCAGACCATGGATGTCAAAGAATGTACCTGTATAAGTGAGGTGTGAGCAGTAATCTGTGTCTGAAATCTTTGAGTATGTTTGAATAAACTCTGATGCTGACACTATTTCCAATGTTGCGTTTCCTTCACAGCACAAGTTCATTATTGGCCTGAGGCCAGAAATTGCCAGTGCTCTGAGAAAAACACGCACAGAGTAGGATGACAAAGCAGGAAAGTTCTGCAGTGTTTTTAAAGTGGTCGAAGTTGTCATGTAAGAGCAGAAGACCTCTGGAAAGTGTCGCAGCTGTGGAAAGCAGGACATTTGAAAAAGGAGTGCTGGAATAAATCCAAAGATAAAAGACCTTGTTGCAAGTTTTAGCAGCTAACTCCAGAACTGCAATGAGTTATAATGACCTCAGGCCCAAAGGGAAACTAAATTGCTCTTCTCTGCAGCCTCTGGGAGAGGCCCTACAACAAGACACAAAAAAGCAATCAATCAACATGAAATCTACTTCCTTTTGGACACTGGAGCAAAACAGACTATTTTCAGTCGAATCCTTGAGATACACTTTGAAAATCGCTCAAAGAAGCCAAAGAAGCAGAATAAGTACCTGCATGGCAAACCGCTAGCTTTTGTTGTGCTCTGAGTCCAACATGTTTTGTTGCTCCTCCTCCTACAGTTGGGGGAACACAGTGGTACAATAGAGAAAAGCAGAGTTTTGGCAGCTGTCCTGTTTGACTTATGGAAACAGACCTTACGCCTGTGGCATCAGACTCTGTTGAAGGAGGTAATGAGATTCATCTTCATCAATGTGGTTACCAAGAATGCTATTAAAGAGATGAATAAATTAGCTCATTATGCTATGATATGACAGTTCAAAAGCACTGTAATGTGATGACAAAACCTTACCTGAGCGGTAAACTGTGGGATGTTCAAGTGGTGCTCAGAACACACAGTAAACTTCGTAGAAAATAGATTTTCCATGAAGTGCAAACCTGGTCTTTTCAGTTGGTATGATATCCACCACTTCATGATGTTACTGCTCTTATTTCTTAAAGTGTAGCACATAGTCTCTTAGACAACCGTTAGTGCAGGGCTGATAGACAAGAGCCATGACCAAGACTATACCAGCTGTCTGCCAACTGCCTTGGGACACCACAGCCAGTCTTTGAGACTGAAATCATTACTAATAATGTGTTTGATGCTCTATGTCTCACAGAAACTTGGATTAGTCTGGAAGAATACTTTGCTTTAAATGCTGTCACCCACAGGCTATGATTATGTACATGGCCCTCATTTAACTGTCTGAGGAGGTGGCATGGCAGCCATTTATGCAAATGCCCTAGGCCTTAACCAGAAAACATTTTACAAATTCACCTCTTATGAAGTTCCTTTTCATAACTAGCAACAAAAAGAACCCATTTTCACCATCTACAGACCACCACAGCCTTATTGGTAGTTTGTACATCCTTTCTGTCAAATCTAGTACTAATAAATTAATAATCATAGGGGATTTTAATATTAATTTTAAATAAACAAAAGATCTTTTAAAAAAAAAACACGGGATCCATTGAGAACAGTATCTCAGACTGTCATCTCCTTGCAAAGTATAACTGGTACCGTTGATTACTGAGGCCTGACTATACCTCAGTGGTAGCTTATGTTACTTGATACAGAGGAAACACAGATTTCACAGAACACAAAAAAGCTAATAAGTCAATGTGATCATATTAAGTCAATGTGATTTAAATATCCAATAATTTATAGAATGGGATTTTAGCTAAATGTGATTTCTGGTGTTTGACTGTATATTGTGGAGCAATTAGAAATTAATTATAGACACATTAGTACAATTTTCTTATGTTCAAATTTTCTGCCTCAGGTTCTGCCTCTTTCTGGCCATAACATTATCAACTTTAGTCACTGTTAATAACAGCCCTGCATCTTTAAAAACAAGCTATTAATGGTTTAGTGTTAATAGTTAACTTACAGTACATTCAGAACTTGGCAGTGGTACATATATGGAAACATGTCTTAAAACCCTGCAAATTGTATCAAGCCAGCAACAGCAGTGCTGATCTAGTGCAGTGCTATGACTTCCATGCAGCTTAGAGTGTATATTAAACAACATTGAACTGACATTGATCTTGGTTGGTCTATCAAACCCAGTCTGCATCAGGCTTAGTACAGTAATCCACACCATAGACCATACTTTTCTATTAGACAGGTTAGAAAAACGGGTTGGGATCACAGTAATAGCTAATACATTTTTGTAAGCGTATCAGGAAAGCATCTACAAATACAAAATAAAAATGGGGTCCCACAAGGTTCTGTTTTAGGACCTCAACTATTTGCATTAAGAATGCTTCTGCTGTATGTTGTAGTTTGCAAAAATGGTATCAAATTCTAATAACGTTTTTATATAAGATAAGATAAAGATTGTTTTACAATAAGAGAGAATAAAAAAATAAAATACGAATTGGATATCTAAAAGCTTTTCAGCTGTATCAGGTACAAAACTCCCTGGTTTGTCTCATGACTCCCATTAGAACCTGCTGTCCCTTGTTTGTTCTTCTTTATTTAAGCCACCTCTACAAGGAGGTTGGCATCTGTCCACCCTCACAAGTATCCTCTCTCCTACCCTGTTTTTCCATTCTAGTTCCCATTATGCCTTGCCCCTTGTGTCAAGGTCCTCTATCGTCACTGTCTGGCGGAATCCTCGTAACTCCACTTTTGGTCTTTTTTTTTTTTTCTTCCATTAATCAAAATTATTTGTCAGTCTCTCATACCTATACACCTTGTGATGTGCATCATAACGTGAATGTAATATTTACATTTTTATTTACTATATTAATAAAAAATCTATGCATTGTTGTATTCAGTTAAGCCTAGCTGCTGTTTTTTACTCCTTTCAGGAAGATGGCACTATTGAGCCAGTTAGTAGCTAGAAGAAGACATTAAGTAAGGCTATGTATTTTAAAATGTTCTCCTTGCAAGTTAAGTATGGTGACAACACAACTGAATACGTTTTTAAAGAAAAGTATTATAACTTAATTGTTCCTGAGATGTTGATGCAAAGGAGGAGTGTGAGTAAGTTTGCAGGTTAAACATTTCCCTCTTATAACCATCAGGCTTCTATTATGTTCATGTCAGTTCACTGGTCCAAGTTTTGAGTGAACAAAGGCTAATCTGCCATGTTAGACAAGCTGTAGGCTTTAATAGTCTGTAATTGATCTTGATACAATGAATGGTAGCCATCTAATGTACAGAGGTTCTGTTGAGACACAACGCGACCGCTAAAGTCAATAACGGCACAAACTCCTATGTCAATATTTGCGGTCAAAATCCATGTAAATCCCTTTTAGAAAGATTTTGCAAACGAAAATTACACAGTTATATAATCATATCTTAAGATGTCATACCAATTTTGATGCCACAGTATTAATTTATTTATTTAGAATAATAAGTTTTTTGAGTTTCCTGATAAATAGCCATTTTGTACACAAGGTTTCCACCCGATAGCAATGCTATGCTGTGAAAGTCTCCTACTCTCTCGAACCAAGTGTGTTTGGTTCAATCTATCTTAACTGCTTTTGACCACGTGACCTGCCGCTATTCCTTGTGTGTATATCCTTTATCTGCTACCCACAGCCTTGTGTGTTTATTGTGTGTAGTCATCCATCATTAGGAGTGTGTGGCTGCTGGGACCCCTTGTTAAGTCTGTGGGGGGGCCTGGTTCCTTGTGTGGTTGTTTTGTGTATGTCCCAGTAGTCAGGTGTGTGTAAGGCTAGTTCCTGGTCCAGAGATGGCCTCACCAGTGTGGACATTGTAAAGGCCTCTGTGTGTCTGAATTCTGTAAGTGTTTTATGTGTGTGGCGTTCGTCAATCTGATACGAATTTACTGAAAGGGGCGATGCCTGTCTGATCCTTGTATATTTTAGTATAAGGGCAAATCCTTGTTACCCCACCCTGCACAAGACAGTACTCTGTCTCTATGTTTGCTGCCTGTTTCCCTGTTTTTTATTATAAAAGCAGATCCTGTCCAGATTCTGTCCTGTTGTGCACATATAGCTATAGCACACCATCATCTTTCAGAATGTGCCTAGAAACTCTTTTACATAATGGAGAAAAACGTATTAACTTTATTAGCTCAAAGTCGCACGACTGTAATGTCTTACCATCTCAATGTTCTAGTGCGAGCATATACAGAATGTCACTACAAGAACTAGGACATTTGACCATATTAGTCTGGTATTAACACTATAATGGCTAGAAGTTCCACATTGATTAGAAATGACTAGAGGTGGGCATCGCTAATTTTTTTTTAACACCCTTAATCGCATGGAATCTTCGCGCTAACGCCGATGATTAAATCCCCCGCGCAGCCCCCCCCCCCTCAGAGACAGGTTTCAAACTTCCGTGCAGAAGCCTAAAATACAAAACGAAAGTAAAACTCAGCCTGGATGAGAGACCAAAACTACATTAACCGGACATTTCTCTAAAATATCTAGTTGAAATTCATCTGATCCTGCCAGGTGAGGACCGGGGGGGGGGGGTTACCGGCGATATTTTTTTTATCGCGTGATAAGAATCTCGTGCGTTAACACCGTTATCAGCTCCAACTCTAGAAATGACAGACATTGCCATATAAGGCTCTATGTGCTCTTACCTACTTGTTTGCTTTCCCATTACATAAAATAGGGAGATCTAGGGTAAACTAAGAATGTGCAGTCATTCAGTCATGCTGGCAGTGGATCTGAGGAGCACTGAAATCCCCGGACCCCTTTCTGGCTCTCCCATTTTACCTGGGATGCTATAGCTACACCTGCTGGAGTCACTGCTAGCAGTCTATTAGCCCTAGATATTGTGTCCAGTCACCTAAAACAAACCTAACTATCTGTGTTTTCCTCACTGAGCTGAACAACTGTCCATCCTGCCAGTTTTGATGGTGGAAGATCAACCTTGATGGGCTGCTCTTGCTCCTCTGCCCTCTGGACCAGTTTGACTACCACGGATTCACCTGCGAGCGAATCCCCTCCTGCTGTGCCAGAAAGCCTAACCTACATGCCCCATTTACCCACCTAAATGAGATTGATGTCAGCACAGACTCTTAGTAGAACTATTCAATTCTAGACGCTGTGCACCTGCCTCACACTGTACTGAGTCCTTCCAATTCATGCAATGGCAATCAAGAATTTAATTCTCATTCACACTCCGATAGGCATCTAATGGTAGCCACTGGTTAATGTGAATGTCTGTTTAATGGCAAGCTCACTTCTTCATTCAATTCAGCTCTTCGTTATTTATTGCTCCCCTTCCATCGCTGTTTTGCTGGTGCTGACAAGGTGAGGATGAGCTCCCCTTCTGAGACCTGGCTGCTCTCAAGGCACAGTTGGGACTTGAGCATAAATTTCTGCAGACAACATTCTAAAAACACGAAACAAATACAGCCATGGAAAATGTGAGATCCCTTTTCCCTTTTTCCTGTTCACCATTTGTACAATTTCTGTGTGTGTGTAAAATGCAGTGCAGTGCAGTGAGCTATTGCAGTGTAAAAAATAAGAAATTACTCCATAATGTGCTGCAAGTGCTGGATTGTTTGTAGAGCAACCTTTCTATGTGCTGTATTCCAGCAGCTTCACTCCTGATTCAGTTTCTGCTGGGTCACACATACACTTAACATTACTATTTTAATTTTTGCAATAATGTAAGAATTAATATATAATTTATGTGATGATTAATAAAGTATTCATATGTATTATTTTTACATTATTCCCAAACATTTTTTTTTGCTTGGAATTTTGAAGTGTGATTAATAGTGTATAAAACAATAGTGACATTTTACACATACACACATTACAAAAGCAATAACCAGAAAAAAAACAACAATGTAGACTCTTGGTTTTTTCCATGGCTGTATATTTGCATCTACATTTTGAGAACTTGCAAACCAACTAGCTACTAACTAAACAGAGCCTTAAGAGCAGATTGTAAATGTCCATCAAAAAATGCAAAAAATAAAAAGCATCCAGTGGTGATGAGCTATGGAGAATTTCAGTTTGGATGTAAACACATAGAACTCCTTGACATTTACTGAACAGAGCTGCATTCCTGTTGTCTCAAAATGCAGACAGCCTGTTCAGCTGAATGGTGGCGTCCAGAACACGGTCACTGAGTCATATTTCTGTAAAAATGAAAATAGCAGCCTTTAAACTCACATACCAGTTTCTATACCTACAAGATCATAGCTTTTTTTTTTAGTCCCAAGCATTTTAGGTGAATTTGATATAAAAATCAAGGCCATGCAGAAAGATACTAATAGCTACTGTGGAGTATAACATAATCTGTGCTGTTGTAAATAGTAATTTATGAAAGGACAGTGATCACAGTCCACAAAAATCTTTTATTAACTATGGAGTGATGCTGTTGTGGAGGAGCGGCTGAATATCACAGAAGGGACAGAGAGCTGGTCAAGGGGTACAAGTTTTCAATTAAGCTTTGGCTTTTGCCTTCGTGTGGTTTCCTTATGGCCTATTCTTTTCCGCAGGTTGTCAGAAACTATGAGCAAGACCTCAGTGCTTGCAGAGAACAGCCTGATGTTTATATTTACAGCTGAAAAGCTGAGCCAACAAACTCCTGTGTCCATTTCTGGGTGTTGGAATGAGACAAGTCATGATAATTAAGTTGAGGCTTTGACTAAGTAAGGTGTGGGAACAAGATAATTACGTCTTGTCATGAATTAGTAAGGTGTGAAAACAAGCTATAAGATAATTAAGCTGTGGCATTAAAGTCATGGCCATGATATACTGCATAGGAATTACTTAATAATCTTTTCTCCACATCTGTCATGGCCACGCATTATTTTTATTAAGCTTGGATGTCACCTGCAGGGCCCTGTTAGGAATAGAGGAACATCATAAATCATTCAAAGATTACTGTAAGATCAAGGTGAATCAACATAGCTGTGGTTTTGACTTTTATGCTCACTCATTTCAAATCACTCAGGAGGGCACTATAAGCAACTCCACAGACAGCAGACAGCTGCTCTGACAGAAATTGTATGGAGGCTTCTAATATTAAACTTGAAATATGACTGCAGGAAACAGGACATTATGATTTGTCAGTGCAGTGCACATCACCAGTTATAGTGAAAAATTGGCCTTTGCTACATATAGCCACAATCAGCCTGACAGGCAACGAGAGCCATCAGTGATGATGAATACAACCAAAACAAAATGAGGAAACCGCTGATGCTAAATGACTCTCCACTTTGCAAATAGAGGTTAAATAAAGCAGGTCATAGCAATTCTGTGCTCCAATTCAACAGTGGCATTACATTCAATACAACTTACATGCACAGTATGTCTCCCCTTTGCAAATTCACTGTCAACAATTTACAGAAAAAGTGTTCATTATTGTGCATCTGACAATAAACATCCATCAGAGCCTGGTCAAAATAAAACAGCCGGCGCCACATAAGCCGATTGATGCTTCAAAAACGTTGTCCGAATGTAAGCTTGGAACAAGGCCTGCAAGTGCTGCTTTGTCAGATTTGTCACAGCAATCATTTACGTTTAAAAAGGGGCAGAGCCCATGTGGTGATAAATGGGATTCTTCTGAGTGGAAAGGAGAAGGGGTGCATGCAAGGAAACGCTTTTGCATTTGACCACTGTCGGGCCAATTATTCAATTAGATGTCCTGACAAAGTGCTTCATCATCTTGGAATTATTTCCAAGCCTAGCGCAATCTTTTGCTCATTGTACACACTGACGTTTGTGGGGTGTGATGTGTGCTGTGAATCCAAGGACACAAGGAAACAATTGGTCACAGAGGAAATTTAATTTTTCTCGTGGCAAATACATAAAAATGTATTTCTGCCAAAAAAATGAAATGATCAATGCCAGTTGGTCCGGTTGAGATAATGAAGCACAAGTTCAGAACTGAGATTATGCACAATAGTGAACTATACAGAAAAACACAGAAATATACTATAATTATGTAGATAAGCTCATATACAGCTTTGGAAAAAAATAAAACAGATGACTGCAAAAATGTTTTATTTGTGCAAGTATTGAACTGAACAGCTGCTGACAATATTTCTCCTAATTTCTAAAAACAAATATTGTTATTTAAAGCATCTTTTTGAAGGAAATAGATCACATGAAAATAAGAGACATGATAATTGTCACATTGCATGGGGAAGGAGGCGCAGGTGCAGATTTCCATTCCCAAACTTTATGCAAAAACACAAGAAGGCTTGAGGGCCAAAACACAAACCAAACCAAGAACCTGATTACACCATTAACATGCATAAATTCCTAAACATGAATGATGGACAGAAGATGGATGTAAATTCCAGGTACAAAAGACCAAAACAGGGATAGAACACTGGGGTTGTTAAATATGCCTTGTTTGCAGAACTTGCACAATTCAAAGAAAACAAATATCTTGTTCAATTCTAAAAAAAAAAAAAAGACGTTCTTGTTGGTCCAGAGTTGTATATGTCTTTTCTGGAAGTGGCCCAGTACATAACAATAAGTACAGTATGTACAATATAATAAGGGCCCAATAAATCACTCTGAAAGGCACACTGTCACAAACAGTCACTCCGAAAGTAAATAAACAATCTATGTTCTAAACTGTTACACAAGTGGCCACATGCTTGGTGAAATGTAAAAGGATCTTCTGTCCTTCTGTGCATGTGCTGTTCCTCATCCAGGTTTTTTCATGCCACTGTTGTCCATCAGTATCCGTTTTAAGGCATTTTTAGCCTTGCACCAACTAATCTTTTCAAGGCAGTAATATTTCTAGATGTTTACTGGTCATCACGTCCAAGGCCTGAAAACTGTGGTGACTTATGACACTGACCTCTGAGGGTGCAACACTGCCAGATGATGTATCTCGTCCTTGGCTTGTCCATTATGGTCTGGTGACCAGATGTTTGTACACTTGCCTCATGACAATGTCTTCTGTACCAAGGACAGAGTGTGATTTGTGTTTATTATTCAAACCTCACCATAGTTATGCAGTTAGTGGCAGTTGAATGTCATACGTTTCTGCTACTCACTAATAAATAAACCTTGTCAACTTATTTGCCAGGCTAAAACGGTGGAATGTTCGATTTCTCACTACCAACGAGATAAACATGGAAAGTCATTTAAGCTAATCTGTTTGTCTTAGTAGAGCATGCCTTCATAAATAACGTTAGGTGCTCTGAAGAGGAGCTGATGAGTTCTGGCAGAATAAGCCTGGGGAACATGCAGAAATCTAATTCAGGCTCACTAGTTTGCATCTGTGTGGTTTGCCTGGTAAAATACTGGGTTAGACTCACACATGGTGAAATGTGCAGGGAAATGGCTGTTTCTACTCCTGCCATGTTTAAGGAAAAGGCTCCTAAAACAGCTCCATGGAAGGAGAGGCAGTGTTGCATTATAATCTTTTCCACTCCTTCCACATTCAAGCGGCTGCGCTAAATAATGTCACACTGCATACATTTCCTTCCCCTCGCATATTCCGACTGCTCCTGAATACATTTCTCTCTGTCACCTTGCTGTCTGTGGCTGAAAGATTGATAGACGCACAAGATTGCTTCCTGCAGTCACTGTTCCAGTCAGAATAAATAGGGCCGAAAGAGCAGATCTGTAGGTCTGGAGACTGACTGTCATTTCTAAATGATAATATAAATACTGCCTTTTTAGGAAGCTATGTTCATAAAATTCAGATTTAAAATGCTGACGCAAATGCATTGTCACTACCATTGTTTATCCTCTATAGAAATAAACATATATAAATGTATAAAATACACATTAATTATAGTGTACATTACTGAATTAAGTGTTTTCTACTTGAGCGCAGGTTGTACAGTCAATACAGACACATTTAGAAATGCATACACACACGGGCAGCTGGATGGCCTAGTGGTTAAGGCATCCGCCCTGAGACCAGAAAGTCCGGGTTTGATCACCAAGACCGCTAGGCACAGCTGAGGTACCCTGAGCAAGGTACCGTCCCCACACACTGCTCCCCGGGCGCCTGGTTCCTGGCTGCCCCCTGCTTCACTTGGTGAATGGGTTAAATGCAGAGGTTGAATTTCGTGCTGTTCACACTGTGTGCAGTGGTGTGTTCACGTATGACAGAATGGTCACTTTCACTTCACTTTCACATACGGAACATTTTTTCTACCAAGTCCTATAAAATAATCACTAAGCTAATGTTAGTTAACGTATGACAGTTAATGTCAATTTGTTGGGTCTCTGAATATACATCGTATTTCCAGCATTTCATTTGTTTATGTTAAGTAATTCGGTAAAAATGTCTGAAACATACTCGTGTTTGTGTTGTAGTTATTGTTTCTACCCTTTATTTTCTATTTTCTTTCCATGCTTTTCTATTTTATTACAGCCTTATTTTCTCCGTTGTCTGTTCAGGGTCTGTTTACTAATAGCTACAGCCCTCCATTAGAGTATGTGTAATGTATATTTAACACCATGCAGTAAAAGAGAGGGAATCATTATTTTATCTTGATCAACATGCAACCAGTGTTTATGGAGGTCTGTTTGGTCTTCACTAGCCATACTGTCCATGGAATTACAGTACATAAGTAGTCAACAACTGTCTGGATATAGAAGCATGGAGACTATATCTGTATATCAAGTTCAAAGTTCAAAGGCTTTATTGTCATTTCAACCATATACAGTTAGTACACAGTGAAACGAAACAACGTTCCTCC
>JBBPDH010208177.1:0-14133 GCA_037974565.1 Clupeocharax schoutedeni
CCGATTTGAGTTCCAATAATTAGTTCTAAATGTTTTGGAATCAATAAAAGGACAACGGTGCCCAAATTTATGCACCTGCCTGATTTTGTTTGAACAATTATTGCACACTTTCTGTAAATCCAATAAACTTCGTTTTACTTCTCAAATATAACTGTGTGTGTCTCCTATATAATATATTTAACTGACATTTTTCATCATAACAACCAACAATTTATACAGGAAAATAAGAACTATTAACAAGGTTGCCCAAACTTTTGCATCCCACTGTATATGCTAATTTTAAACTCAGGTTAATACATTACCCTTAAAAAAAATCAACAGTAAACCTGAATACATATTGTACAGTGTATCCTGAACTGCCGTTTCCCACAATTAATTCATGCAAGCGTTTTTTCTTTGGTATAACAGTAAATTTACAGCAAAAAGTGAGGGATTATAAGTTATTTAAGTTTACAAATACTTCCCTTAAAAATAAAATACTATATTGGGACACATTAGGGAGCCAATAACAACACAGTACTGTATACAGAATTGTAGTATGGATATACAGTAATCCTTCAATTTTACACGGATCAGCAGTCATGGATTCAGTCTCACACAGAACCAAACAAACCATTTTTGGCAGAATCCCCCACACATATGCGTCCGGGCCTCATCCACCATGCCCCCTCCTGCTCTCGTGCTGGGTTGATAGGATATCTAGACATATTTATATATCTATACATATGTTATATAGAAATGTAGCTGAATTTACATTATTTGTTACAAAATTAGTAAATAAAAAAATATTTTGCCATGAAAAAAGAAAAAGGGGGGAAAATCTGCTGAGTGTCACGATGGGGGGGGGGCTAAGCCCCCACGATCGAGAGCTACCTGTTAACGAGGAGGCGACACACCAGTGCTCCATGCCGATTTGAACTTTTATTAAAGAAAAGCAAATGTGGCACGTGGGCCAAAACAAAACCAGATCCAGGAGTACAGGGAAAAACACAGGCTCCTAGCATAACTAAAAAGAGCATAACTACAACCAAGGTTCCTCAGCAAACGCTGGCATCAGGGCATACAGAAAACAAGAACAGAAAACAAAAAAAAACAAGCATGGCATGGCTATCAGAGTCCCAGCCATGACACTGAGAACTTACTACTGAACTGCAAATTTGGGGGGGTTACTGTATTTACTATTTTAAAAGATAAAAATAATGTATAATTTAATGAAAAATGGTGTACATTTACCATAACTAGCTTATGAAAGATGTATTGTTAATAATGCAATAAAAAAAACAACAAAGAATAGCAGCAGTTTATTAAGGGATGAGATTAACAATCAGCATCCAGCTGATTCCCAGGATAGAAAGTTGAGCAAATATCCAATTTTATCAGAAAATGGCATAAAACTTAAAGATCATCTACAGAAATGGGAGAAGTTAGAGCCACAGGTGGAAACGATTTCCTCTGGTGTTCAGTTCTGCATTTTTTGGCAATTAGTCTTTTGCATGGGGTGGAAGGGGTTGTCCATGATGCCGAGATGCTTCTTCAGATTTTCCTTTCAGACATCCGCTAGGTTCTCTAGTTTGACACCCAGTACACAGCTGCAAAAACACCACACTCTCTACCACAGAGTGGTAGAACATTGTCAGCATTGTCCTACAAGATCTGAGCCTACTCAGTAAGTAAAGCTGGCTCTGCCCTGTTGAGCCAGTGTTGGTGTTGGTGTTCATGGATCAGTCGAGCTTGCAGTCAGTGTGCACCTCCAGTCCCTTTGATGGTGAGAGTGGTAGGAGGACAAGCCTGCTTCCACAACCAGTTCCTTTGTCTTCGTGATGTTGAACTGTAAACGGTTTAGCTTACACTACTCAACAAAGCTGTCCACCACCACATCCTCCTGTCCATACCTGATACAGACCACAGTGGCCTGCGAATCAGCAAATTTTTGCAGGTGACATGACTGAGATATGTACCTGAAGTCAGACATGTTGAGGATGATAGAACAGAACAGTACCTTATGGCGCTTCAGTGCTGCTCAGGATACTATCAGAGGGAGGGAGCCAGATGCAGATGTATCACTCAGTAGCACTGGCAGGTCCAGTGTCTGTGGTCTCAAAATTGACATGTTTTAGCATAAGTCTCTCCAGCCCTTTCATGACATGGCCTGTAGTTCTTTGGGGGGGTTGATGGGTGAGTCTTTTTGGGGACAGGAACCAGGCAGGATGTCTTCCAGACTGATCAGATTCTCTGCAGTTTCAGACGCATGTTGAAGATCAGATGTGTAGCACAGCACCCGATGGACTGATGCCAATAGGACATGCAGCTTTCCTGGTACAGATTCTACATAGTTCCCTTCTTGTGTCATCTGCTGAAAGGGACAGAGAGACACAGGCTGTGGGTGCAAGAGAAGGGGAGGAGAAGGGAGCGGGTGAGAAGTTAAAACCTATTAAAGTGCAGATTTAGGTTAGCACTTTCCATTTCCCTATCCATCATAGCACTCTCTGGTGTCATTTTTATCCTGTAGCAGATTGATCCCTCTGTGATCTTAGTTTTAAGCTCTCTCTGCAGCAGCCTCAACTGCTCTTTATTACTGTTCTTGAAAGCTCTCCTCTGCCTGTACATTGTGGCTTTGATGTGGCTTTGGTTACCCAGGGTTTATTGATGGGGAAGCAGTAAACAGTTTTTTGTTAACAACAGCATACATTTTATTTTGTACTCTGCTATATTAAGTATTGTTTGCACTACACCTTTTGCACATAAACACTGAACACTGAACATATATGTTGGGAGATGGATGCTAAGGACGAAGCTGCCAGGGAACAGGAAAAAAAAAGAAAAATAGGAGGTATATGAATGTGGTGAGGGAGGACATGCAAGCAGTTGGTGTAGGAGAGAAAGAGTGCAATTCCTTCTGATTTTTGCTGTATTTCTCCAAAAGCACCTTCAGAGCAAACATTGCATCTCTAGTGCTCTTTCCCGGCATTGAACAAGTTTCATAATCACTGGTTTAATATTTTTCTGTCCCAATTTCAGTCCTTGCCAGATCTAATAGAGTATTTAACTAGTGATGTAGTAGATAGCTACTAACTAATGGTCAACTGTGACAGCTGCAAGTGAATGTCATTACACACATTCATGCTAATAGGTGGAATGGTAACTTACCATGAAGCTTAGCTGCTCATGACACAATGAGTTTCACTCTCTACACAGTATAATGTTGCTTTCAAGTAACATGAGATATACCATATATTACATTTCTTACATTCATCAGATTTTTCTGGCCTATAACATTAAATATATATACCTTCCCTCCCACATGTTGTATGTACAGTATCACTATGACAAATACCACTGCTTGTGACGAGTGCTAAAAGTAAGTAATTTGTCTTATGACAGGACAGTAGCACTTCAGGGACTATCAACCAGTGCAAGTGACCCTCTGCCCCTGCCCCTAGTTCCACACGTGTGGCAGGATTTTAATTTTAAAGGCCCTGAGAGTCTTGTTACGGTGCATTGCAACTCACATTCTCTGACCTTATATACAACCTTATATACAAATTATGTAAAGTTTTCTGTTCATAAAAATAAAAACATTTAATGTCATGACAGGTTTCTAAGCATTTAACAAAGCAAATTTAAAATAACAAAACGCATTCTTAATTACGTTGACCAAACGCTATAAACTATATACTTAGTTTATAGCATTTGGTCAATTGTTCATCTCCTCTTTTTTCTTAATATGTTGTGATGTTCTGCAAAATACTGTGCAAAATGCTTTTACTGTCAACTACTTTATTTTTCTGACCTTGCTTTTCCTTGTGCTTTCTATTCTATCAGGTGTAATCAACATCCCTGCTGTTGCTTTGGGAATGTTCTCAGGGGGTGTGCTTATGAAGAAGCTCAAACTGAGTATCATGGGGGCTGCCAAGTTTGCCCTGGGAACATCACTCCTGGGCTACTTTCTGTCTTTATTTTTCTTTGCCATGGGTTGTGAGAATGCCAAGGTGGCTGGCATAACTGTGCCATATTATGGGTATGATGATACTTTGTGATTTCATTTTTTTTTTCAGTGTGTAATCTAATGAATTCCTCAACTATGCCCCCAATACTAACTATGCCCCCAAACCTGTCCAAAACTTTAATTTCATTTTAAACTCAGTTGAATGCATTACTAATAAAGAAAATGTAAAGGTAAATAAATAATCATAATCAGAAAACTTTATTGCTTAAAAAACTTTAGCATTAGCAGTTAGCATTAGCAACGTGCAAAGACTTATACACAAAAGAACAAGACAGCTCTCTGTGCCGATGCTTTAATTAGGTCGGCACGCAGCCTTTTCTTTTTCTTCTTTTTATTGTGGCTGACAACTTTTCGGTGTATTACTGCCAATGCTGGACTGGTGGTGGTAATACAGTTTTGCTCTCAAAAATAAAAGGTGAGGATCTTTGCAATTTCCGCAATATTGTGGGGATTTCCTCATAAAACGTTGAGTTTGGTTCTTTAAAAAAATCTGCGTGTGACTAAATCTGCGATTCTCAATCTACGTAAAACTGGGGGATTACTGTATTTTTAAAGTGGTACTACTTATTCTTTTTGTCTGTGCCAACTCCTCAGACCTCAAAATAACTATGTTCAATGAGTTATAACATATCATGAAAATTCCTTGAAGTATGCCTTATCATACACTCCTACAAAGCTTACTACACTTACCCCTATAAAGCTACTACTACTACTACAATCAAACACCTGTATGACTAATTTAAATCAGCATTACCAAATGGAAGCTGTTGTCTGGTTATTGTCATTAGACCCCAGGCTATCATTTGATAAATTTGTATAAACTTAAATAAGATTGTTATAAGCTTGTAAGGCTAACATTTGTTCTTTTTTGTCTACACACAAAACAGAATGGAGAGCCTCTCCCATCAGAACAGCACACTCTTTGTAGAGTGTAATAAAGACTGTGTGTGCTCAGGAACGGAATGGGACCCAGTGTGTGGTGAGGATGGTCTCACATATGTTTCGCCGTGCTTAGCTGGGTGCCGGATGTCTCATGGCTCTGGAGTAGAAACGGTAAGGGGGCCTAGATGCAAGTACTTAATTGGGAACAATGGCTTATGTTTATTGTACTAACTCATCAAAGCTCACGAACAACATTGTGAGGCGGGTTTTTGTTGCCTTGAACTGGCCATTTCCCATCTATTGTTAAAGGGCATGCACAGCCTGTTTGCCTTGTGCTCAAAGAATGGGCCAATGTTTCTTGCCTTGTTCAGCACTTCCTCCGAGGAATTATCTCATTTACTCTTTTGAAAATGTGGAACCTCCCTACTTTATGTAAAATTGTAAAATGTTACCAAAATATATAGTTTATTATAGTTTATTAAAAATACTTCCAGACTTCTTGCTTTGCATAGATTAATGAAAATTGTATGCACTGCAAATGCTCACAGTTACTTTTAATTGTTAAAGTGCTGCAGAGCATATGATCTTTACTGATCTCTGTAAACTTCTCATTTCCTTTTGTTTTAAACCGAAGTCCTCCAGGTTGTTTTGATTAGACAGATTGTATTTTGTCAGAATTAAAAGGTTGTGACAACTGATCAAAACAATGAACAATTGCATTGATTCATACTAATTAATAAATTACTATGAGTATTCTGGACATCTCATGACATCGCATCTCTAGAGTCAATATTTTTAATTTATCACTTACACAAGTACAACCTGCAGTGAAATGTATCTTGAACTGCTCCTTGTATTACTGTGCAAACATAAAATGAGTACAAACTGAAATTTAAAAAATAAGATATAAGAATAAAAAAAATATAGGAAAATAAGTTAAACAATATGACAATAACAACAATATGAAACAATAACAAACACAATATAAAACTAAATTAGAGTATCCTTAATGGTTTTAAGTTACAAGTGTAACAATCTGGCAGATTTACATATGTGCAATGTGCAAGTGGGATGTTAAAGTGCATTTTGCCATAATAGCACAGCAATGTTAACAGAGTAAGGACCTGTATAGCAGCATAGCAACATGTACAGTATAGCAGCATGTAACATTGCAATAAAAAACAATTAACCGCAGATATGAAATATGACAATGAATATGATATGACATCCTGAGGTGCTGTATCAGTCCCTTAAGGTAATGTTATGAGGGGAGGGAGAATGTTCTGGTTTAGCTGTCAAATGGCCTGAGGATATAAGCTTCTCATGAGTCTCTCTCTTGAGTCTTCTGCCTGATTGCAGAAATTGAAACAGTCAGTTGCTGAGGTGGGACAGGTCCACTTCAGTTACCTATAATCTTTAATTGCCCTATTTTTTGCAGTAGACAGCTGCATAATCATATTAACCATTAGGGTTAGGGTTAGGATTAGGGCATTAGGTTTAGGGCATTAATTCTGATAATTAGCCAAGTAAATATATGTGTTAATGGCTGCATATATACACATGAAAATAAGTACACCATTTATAAATGAGTAGTTAACTTTAAGAGTAATTTATTAGCCACGGTGCTGCCATTTGATATATCCAGTGAACGTTGAGCCATTTTATGTGTAAATAATTGTGTAGCAAGATTAGCACAGTAACATCACTTATCCAAAAATGTTTTACCATAAATGGATTTTTTTTAATGGATTAGCTATCATCGAGAAATAAAGATAAAATTATGCAAACATGATAACTCGGTGAACTGTTTCTTTTCCTTTCTCTTCCTGTTAATCTTATCAGATCTTATCAAATTTCTAGCAAAAACAGTTAAAAAACAGGAGATGTATAAATGGGCAAACACAAGAGAAGTGCCACAGGGTAAATGGCAGGCAAATGACACACCGGAAAACTTATGCAATGCCAGGACTAGAAGCACCTGGGAAAGGCAAGAACTACAGATCATACACAGGAAACTCAGACCAAAATAAAGACATACACAGACAATGTATGAAAAAGCATAGGGTGCAACACGGATATGTAGCTCACATCAAACACTGCAAAGCATCAGCTTGAGAAAAACGCCGCATCCCTCTTCCTCTCCCATCTGCTGTAACTTTTGTTCATCTTGTCATACTATTGCCATATACCAGCCCGTATAAGGAGACACACTATAAACAAGGAGAAAGCAAGGAGCAAAACATTACAGGTGCCCAAACTTTCACATACAACTGTAATAAAGATATAAAAATATACACACTAACTTGCCCTGGCTATCATTAATGCAATCCAGATATTCACTACATTTAATTACAAATTTTGTGGTAGTGCTGGCAAAAAGTGGAAAAGAAAATAGTCTGAAAAGTAGACTACTGAATACCAATGCTGTAGCAGCTAAATTGGACTCCTTCCTTCATGTGCAGCAGGAGTATCCCACATTTTATTCACTTAAGTCATATTTTGTGAATAGTTCATTTGACCATTGCATCCAATAATGTGTATGTTTCTGTTGAACCATACCTGGATATTATATAATAGTAATATTTGGTTAGTAGAACATTCTCAGGTACATGTAGTGCCATGATAGTTTATGTTTCACTGTTGTAAGTGTACTGTTCAGTTTGGAATAGTTCACCAGCTAAATTGCAAAAATTGTGAAGATTTACACAGGATAACCCAGGATGTGTTTATTTGATCAGGTGTTTGAGCAATGCAGCTGTGTGGCAGAAGGAAACCTAACAGCCTATGTGGGTCACTGTAGACACAGGGAAAGCTGCCAGCGAGTCTTCCCTTACTTCTTGGCTCTGTCTGTCATTACTTCCTTTATTATCTCCTTGGGCGGTACACCAGGATACATGCTGCTAATAAGGTGAGGCAAACACTTGATGATACAAATGTATTAGTAATAAAAATAGTAAAATAATTTCCCATACAGAAAATTGTCCCAAAAATTTTTTCAAGTAAAAATTGTGCCTGCTTCACCTTGAAATGGCAATTCATCACTACAAACCAAACATATTCAGTTAGATACAGTATTTAGATATTAGCAATGTTTTTTTTAATCTCTCTTTTTAAAGGATAAACTTTGAGCTGTGGCAAAAAGATTGCTAGCTTTGCTCCAAATCCTGGTCAGCTGACACTTCTGGAATGCATAGGCTTGTCAGAGCTAAACTGGATTACCAGCAGCACTGTTTCATTTTTGTTAACCAAAATAAAATGCATGTTGCTTGATGAAGGAAGTGTTGGATATTTAGTGTCATTGTCATTTTGATTTTTATTTTACACTACAGATGCATCAAGCCACAGCTGAAGTCTTTAGCTTTAGGATTTCACACTCTGACTACACGAACTCTAGGTATGCACTAAAATTCCATCTGTTTCTTTGTACTGCTGTATGTCACTGAAGGTTTAATAATTTTTGAATGATTGTCTTTTGGTGAGGCAAGTGTTCATTTGATGCTCAAATACTTTACATAGTGTTGGTCTAGCTGAAAATGCTTCAAACATACCTGCAAATCTGATATTTAACAGCTGGTATCCCGGCACCAATATACTTTGGGGCAATCATTGACACTGCATGTCTAAAATGGGGCCATAAGAAGTGTGGTGGAAAAGGAGCATGTAGAATCTACAACACTACTTCCTACAGGTATCATGTGCACACTTACATATTTACACTATCACTGCCTGCTGCAAATTCAGTATATGGTGTCATTTGCTTCAATATATTATTTGATGTTTAAAACCAAATACAAATAGTAAACAGTGCCAGAAACAACCCAAATAACATTTGAGTTGATGTGGCTCATGATATTTGTGATAAGTTTCTGATTGAACTCAGAATTAATAATTAGGGCATAATTAGGCATGTATAGCTAATGAATATATTTTCTTATGATAAGCCAAATTTAGATAGTGTGTTACACTTTATGCTCAAATTTAATCTTAGATTATGACTACATTTATTACAGGAATATTTCTTTCTTACAGTTCTTGCATTTGCAAAAATTAATTTTCATTGTAATTTTAACTATATTTTTCTAGGTCTATATTCTCGTTAATGTCTTTTTCTAGTATATCTCAAAATTCTTGAAAACAGTGTAACAGGAGGTTATGTTTTGAAGAACAGAATTTTTGACCAAAATCATAACCTAATGTGATCTTATCAGAAAAGAATTATGTATTTAAAAATGTTTCATTGAAATTCTCTTGCCAAAATGTTATTTTTGCATTGTACATATCAGACAAATTTGAGCCTTAATTTTTAATTATCTTAATAAAGTATTTTATAAATGTATGACTTTAGAGTTTGTAAGGCCAGCTGTATGTTAGAAATGGGTTGTGATACAGTTAGGTAAGACCACAGTCTGTTACACTCTTTCCCAGGATAGCATATCTGGGCCTAACATTGGGCTTGAGGACAGCCTCCTTCTTCCTGTGTGCTGTGGGTCTCCTGGTCCTACAGCGGCATGTCGCAAGGCAAGAGAGTGGTACACTCTCTAATGGCAACACTGGAAGCACTGTTGCAGAACTGCAAGCGCTTAGAAAAGAGGAGACCAATAATTCAAACTCAGAACAGTCTCCACGGACCTCAGACTATGACCCTGAGCGGGAGACACGTCTGTGACACACATAGGCCTGTGAACCAGCCATGCAGGGAACCACTGGCTGTGTCCATGTTTTTTTCCACAGAGAAAACTGTTTCTACTAGACAATGTGAAGTACAGAAATGTATTGTTTGGACATATTGGTATTTGCTCTTGAATGTACATACTGTTTCACACACAACAAAAATGCAACAAAAAAACTGTAGCAAAGAATTTTGGGGGAAGGTAATGATTTTATAAACAATTTGTAAAAAATGTGTGTGTAGTTAACTGTAAAGAGTCTTGCTTTTGTCTGTACTTTACTAAAAATTAGTTTAGTGTGCTGCCTTGTGAGTGCAGTATTTGGTGGGTGGATCATCCATTTAAAGCTGTAACTGAATATTTTGTTGAGCCATGTTTGATTCATTTAACACTATCACTGGCTAGCAGTGTGTTTTATTCAATGCTGAGCTAGACAACAGATGCTATTAAAGTTTCCATCACAAGGTGGTCAAGCACTGCTCCAGTAACAATGTCCAAATTCCACTGTGGGCAGAATACAAATACTTAATGTGTCTTATTTCCTGCACAGTGTCAAATATATGTATCTCTACATGGATATGGAGTAACTCTGCAGAATGTATTTCTAAACTCTAAGAAAAGGCTTTAAACTCTAAAGCCTAAAGTTTTATTAACTAGGGGCATAGCTCTCACATCTACAGTATATAACAGCATCAGTCATAAATACACAGTCTCCTCATAGAAAGATATGCACAGTACCCTTGACAATTGTTGACACTTTTGATAAAGATATGCATAAAGCATTCAAATAAATGTTTTTTTGTGAATACATCACAATGAAAAAGGAGAAAATCACACCTTTTAATTTGAGTACAACTATTCAGTGGGGAAAAAATCCACGTGTGCCCTGCTGTTGACACCTCTACTCTTACACTGCAAAATCTCCTGATCTAACTAAGAATTAAAATCTTATTTCTAGCCTAATATTCGAATTGTTCTTGTTTTGAGAATAATATACTATATAAGATCAGATGTATTTGCTCTTATATTGTATATAAAGATTGTTTTAAGATATTTTTTACTATTTAAAGATATCTTTAGACTAGAACAAGTGAAATTATCTGTCCATGCAGTAAGAAATTTTTTCTTGGTAAGATTTCTTGAAATAAGGAAAAAAGTACCTTAAACAATCATAATAATCTTACACAGTCTGCTCTTATATAGTATATTATTCTCAAAACAAGAACAATAAAAATATTAGGCTAAATATTGCACAAGATTGGAGAATACAAAGAGTGGTATTTTTTTGACAATTCCTCTTTGCACAATCAATATACATTGTCAAAAGTCTTGGTTACTCTCTTCTCTTCAGCTCACCCCACAGGTTTTCTTTGGGATTTAGATCTAGGGAGTGAGATAGCCATGGTCTGGTGAACTATTTTTGTGTTGATTTGGCCATATGTTTTGGCTCATTATCCTGCTGAAAGATCTAATGATGACAGTTTCTGACAAAGGCCACCAGATTTGCATTTAAAATGTCCTGCTATTTCAAAAAGTTCTTTATGCCATCCACTATAACAAGGTTCCCAAGGCCATAGGAAGATAATCAGGCTCACAGCATCACACATCCTCCACCATAAATGACAGTGAGCATGAGGTGCTTTTCCACATATTCATGCTTTGTTTTACACCATATCCACCTGACCAAAAGCTCAATCATAGTCTCATCTGACCAAAGCACATGGTTCTAGTTAACATCCCAGTAGCATTTAGCAAACTCCACACGTTTACATTTGTCATTGTAGGATAGAAAAGGCTGGTCACTGGCTTGCTTCCCAAACAACTTGTTGGCATTTAGATAGTATCTCATGGTTGTTATGAAGACTTGGTGACCCCAAGATCCCACTCTTTCCTGCAATTCTCCAACAGTGAGCTTTTGAGATTTTTTTTTCTGTCCATACCATCTTCCTTAATATGTGAAAAAGAAAAATACACTTGCCCCATCCAGCCTTGTTTATCACAGTTTAAAGTTTTTAATTATTGCTCTGACAGTGGATATTGGCAAGTTCAGACAAGTAGCTATTTTCTTGTAGCCATTTCCTGTCTTATGAAGATCAACACACTGCCTTACATGAATGGTATGTTCTCTTGTCTTATGTATTTTGACGAGTGGCTAAGAGATCTCTTAAAAATGGGAAGATGGGCCTCTGCATCACATCATATTTATACCCCAGAAACACAGGAAGTCATGAATTCCTAATTAAGATATGCTGATCAACTTAAAAATTGATCCAAAAAATTATGCAGTTACATTATTTTATAGGAATTTTGGGGATGACAAATTGTGGCAAACATGATTTTTGTAAAAAAAAATTTTTTTTAAGGCTTTACACAATAATTGTGGATGGTGTTCAAGCTCAAATCAATAGCTAGATAGTTGAAACTTGGACACAATTAGGTGCTCCAACAAGATAATGATCTCAAACACACACAAACTGGTTTTGGAGTGGATAAAGCAAGCTAACATTAAGCTTCTGGAATGGCCTTCTCACAGCCCCAACTTCAGCTTGTTTGAAAATTTGTGGACTATGCTTAAAAGCAAAGTCTGTGCCAGGAACCCAACCAATTTAAATTAACTGTACCACTGCTGACAAGAGTGGTCAAACATCCAGCCAGAATTATGCCAGAAGCTGTCTATAGATGGCTACAAAAAGTACCTGATTGCTGTGAAACTTAAGTAACATTTAACCAAATATTAGTTGAGATGTATGTATATATCTGAACCTGTATGTATAATTGGTATAATTGCGTATAATCATTCTGCTCCCTCCCTATTGCTCCCTCCACCATGTTTTACAGTGGGGATGTTGGTGTGCTGTGCCTTTTTTCTACACAGTGTAGTCAATTTTGGTTTTATCTGTATATAGAATATTTTTCCAGTAGTGCTGTGGAGCATCCAGGTGCTCTTTTGCAAACTTCAAACGTGCTGCAATATTTTTTTTGGACAGCAATGGCTTCCTCCGTGGTGTCCTCCCATGTACTCCATTCTTGTTTAATGTTTTCCTTATTGTAGATGTGTCAACAAACATATTAGTATGTACCAGAGATTTCTGTTAGTCTTTACAGGACGACTATGCCTAGGGAGAGTAGCAACCGTGATGAACTTTCTCCATTTGTAGACAGTCTGTCTTACCATGGACACCTTAATATCAAGGCTTATGGAGATACTTTTGAAACCCTTTCCAGCTCATGCAAGTAAACAATTCTTGATCCTGAGTCTTCTGAGAGCTCTTTTCTGCATGCCAATGTTCACATCAGGCCGTGCTTCTTTAAACCAGTAAACCCAAAAATGGTGTGTATTTTTAAAGGGCAGGACAGCTTTCAGCAACACATCCAATATCATCACACTGATTGTACTCAAGGTTGGTTCACTCCAGGTTCAAATTAACTTTTGGAGAAGTCATTAGGCTAGGGGTTCACATACTTTTTCCAGATCAGAGAACGTTTTATGACCAATTCAGGCAAAACTCCATGAAATCACAAAGGATTCACATACTTTTTCTTGCAACTGTAAATTTGGCACAATTTGGCAGAATGCTGGGGATTATCATCTTGTTAAAGAATTAAATTTTGTCAAAGTACATGTAAACCACAAGGAACTGAATATGTTGAAGTGATACTTTTCTTTTTTCCATGATCCAGCACAAAGTGAATGTCAATGAACTAAAAACAGACTTGTTGTATGTTCTTCAAAACCAACAGTTTTATCCTTTGTGGCCAAATAATGTTTTACTACAGATGTTAAAAGAGTTTAAAAAAACAGTCAGTTACATTTTTTGTTTATGTTTCTTATGTTTTCTTGAAGTTTTGAAAAAGCAGAATATTGTTTATTTTCAAAAATGACAAAATCTGGCAAGACATAGACCATTCAGCTGTAACATTAAAGCCACCTGTCTAATATTGTGTAGGTCCCCCTTATACCAGGGAAAACAGCCATGAATCCACAAGACCTCTGAAGCTGTCCTTCTGAGCATCAAGACAGCAGTAATCCTAGTCACAAGGTGAGGCCTCCCAGATTTATCTAGCTCCTGCCACGGATGCTAAACCAAACTGAGATCCACTGCCATTAGAGAGCCCTGCTATGAAGCGGTGTACTTGGTTTGCAACAAAGTAAGTGGTACATGTCAAACTAACATCCACATGAAAGTTTCCCAGTAAAATTTTTGGCTGGATAATGTGCCTTGCCACAGTGCAAAACTTCAGGAATAGTTTTTGGAAAAAGATTGAATGTTTTGACTTGGATTCTAAATGCTCAGACCTTAGTTCAATTCACTTCTGCTGGATATATTAGTCTGATCCATCTAGATGCTGCCTTGAACTGAAAGGATCTGCTACAATTGGTTACAAATACCAGAGTATAACTATAAATCTTGAGGATACCATGCCTCAATTGGTCTGAGCTGATGATTTCAATCTTATGGCTAATGTGTGTGTGTGTGTGTTTGTGTATGTGTATGTGTAAATATATACACTGCTCACAAAAATTAAAGGAACACTTTAAAGAAACACATTAGATACATCAGATCTCAATATGAAGTT
>JBBPDH010208235.1:0-27701 GCA_037974565.1 Clupeocharax schoutedeni
TAATTAGATTAATTAATCGCCACACCATGTAATTAATTAGATCAAAAATTTTAATCGCTTGACAGCACTAATATATAAACAATAATGATATCTCTCTTTTGCTCTACATTTTGCATACATCCCAAGAGGAAACATATTCCGGAGTAGTTTCTGAATCACAATACCGATTGAACTTTGAACCACAACAGAATTTCCATTATTCTGTCTTCATGTTGTAGTACAGGTCTGAGTATTTTACCATGCAATGTTATATTAGCATTTGGGGGTAACATGGCCTCTGCTGCACCGTCATGTCAAACCAAGTTCAGCTGTTTAATAATCCATTCAAGATTGAATTGGCAAAGAAACAAAGTAAAAAAACAGTCTTTTTTGATCAGACGCAGATGTTATCGTTCCTTATTTATATTATATATAAATTGTCCATTTATTCCTAAACTAAAACATGTTTCTAGTTTTAAATCTAGCTATTTTGTTGCAGTTCCAGCCGAAACAGGTCACCCAGAACTAACCAGGGGTAAAGAGCAAGAAAGTCTCAGATAGTCTCAACTTTTGCTTCTAAGAACAAGCACAGGGGCAAAAAAATCCCCCATAAAAACTTTGTAATCTAATAAACCACCCCAAATGAATGACAACATGACACTTATAAACCGCCACTCACTTATCTTGACCTAACTGTGTGCACATGCACATCTATGCCTAATTCATTCAGGATAATTCAGGATTATTATCAGAATACTAATACAAAAGTGCCTACATTTGTGTAACAATGCACCAGGGAGGGCTCTAAAATATCAATATATATGTCCTACCCAGTGGCAGCTGATGGTTAAATTTGAGGGTAACAAACACAGAGAAATTATTTTCACTTTCTACCATTTCTATTGTTTAAAATGTCTATACATTTTTATACTGTTTTGCACTCATATTACACTCTTGACTCTCTGTTAGCACTTGCACATTACTGTAATCCTTTTTAGTGCAGAACAGGCACCCTAATGACCAGTCACTGTTACAACTCTACACTTGCTCATTCTGGTTTCCCTATGCTGCTGACTGTCAATGTTTAGTGCTGCTAAATGCCTCCTGTGCAGTAATCATACCTATAGTGCCATACTCATCACTCCAGAAGGTTTACATAATGTCCACACTTCCTGTCTATTTACTGTCTGTCTGTTGTTCACTGTCTGTTGAATGCTGAATGTTGCTACATGTGCACCGTGGTCCATGGAGAAATTCTCTCATCTCACTGTGTATGTGTATATAGCTGCTAATGACAATAAAGCAACCTTAAAACTTGAACCTTAAAATATTTATTTTACTGAGAGGGCATTTCAGCTATTATATATAAGGATTATTACGAATCCATTATTATTATGGAGTGAAAATGTTTTGTGACACCTACATAAACCTTTTTGTGACAGTTGATATAAACACTGAAAAGGCCGGTGTTATTAAAAATTGTTATTAAAAGGATGCGTTGGTTGGGATGCGACTGAGAAAATCAGAACAACTGATGGTATACACCTTTATAAACGCCTGTGTAGGTGTATGTCAGAACCCAGGAAAAGTTTGTGAACATGTGGCTTTACAAATGCTGGAAATGTTATTTTCTTTCAGCAGCATCCAGTTGCTTTAATGGACAAACCATCAGTTGACCCACAAATTCAAACAAAAAGCAATACAAAAGGGAAAACAGAACAAGCTCCTAAGCTCTCACCTCCATCACTCACTCTTGTTGTGATTCAGAGACATGAGCATAAAAACTCTGAAACCTCGCTGCATCTCCCTGAGAGAACAAACTGGAATAACTCACCAGCAGCTGAAAACCACTTAGCTGAGTGTCATTTCAAATGTAGCTGAAAACAAGCAGAAGTTGAAACATTTGTTCCAGCTGTTTCATTGTTTGGTAATGACATGAGCCATTAAACAAAGAAGCTTTAAAAAAAAACAATTACATTCTATCACTGGAGTGAAAAAAACAGGCCTGCTACAGATTTCATAAATGTACTATAATGACTCACCATTCTTCACAACAAACAAAAACAAGGTAAAGGGGAAAGTTTTGCAAGTTTTTATTCAACTCCAGGCAAATTTCTTGAAAAAATAGTTGCTTCTGCTTTCAAAAACTCAACAGTCAGAAGCAAGAAACAACAGAAATCTGAAGCTCTGCTCACTTCCTAAAACAAAGATAAGAGTGTGACACACCACTCAGTCAGCAGATATTCAGACTAGAGCATCAGCAGAACATTTATGACGCAGCATCTCCAGAGGGAGTCCAAAATATGCTCCCATTACACAACTATGAGTGGACACATAGTATAAATCTGTATGACTTCTGATACAAACTGACAGATACAATCTTTTCAACTGGATATAAACCCGGTCTGGATTCTAAGCCAGTCATCTGTGATGAGGATCTACTTCAAATAAAATAATTTCTCAAAATGCAGAGATTGAAAAGTAGATACTACAGCTATTTCATATATTATAGTTCAGTGTGTAACAGGTCTAACCCATGTCTAGTCATGACAGTGGGCAGGATGGAGCACAAAAGCATTAGACAAAACAAAAGAGTTTATCATTTTTACTTCACCAGTGAACTCACCATAAAAACATATTTTTTTGTGATCTGATCTGTTTTATTTGATGTAAGGCAAATAAATTGACATGGGAACTTAAAGTCTCCAAACTGTCAGGAAGGTGCATAATAAAGAACAAGAATCATATTTTAAAATAGTTGATTAGTTTATGCATAAAATCTGTCCCTTAGGAGCATTATTACTGGCACAACAATCTTCAAGTGTTCATACAATATACAGTAGATGGTATATGATGTTTTATCATTATAGAGATGTTTTGTGTTGCCCAAAGTCTTTCAGGTAAAACTATGAAATGGAGGATCATGAAGAGAGCTAATAGGAAAGAAAAGAGGATCCAAAGAAACAAGAAAGGAAGAAATTATGAAAATTTGTAGAATAGCAGAAAGTCTACAAGCAGAGCAAGATATTGAGAATCTAGCAAGAGTCATTTACCTTTGACACTGTTTACATCTGATCACATCATTTATCATGATATAAAGCTTACGCATCAGCTTTATATCTGAATGAGGCAGGTCACATAAGATGCAGGTTTAAACACACCAAGGATTCACTTAAAACAGATTTAAATCCAATAGCTCAAACCAAAACCCCTCCCACTACTGTCGCGGAGAGGAGACCACCCTTCAGCACTTCACGCATGCATCACTGCTCTTTCAGTTCACTTCCTTGATGAATGAGACTAATTTAAATTCTGTATCCCACTTTAAATGAGCCAGTTAACTAAACAAAGTACCAGGTTAGTTAAATTTTAACTCACCTTGTTGTTTTTGCATTTGATTCATGATAACAATGACACAGGAGAACTCTTCTTGTAAACACCGACCATTTTGTGCAAAATTGTGCTTTTCTTTAGAAAGGAACAGAAAACTAAAGGAGCAGTACAGGTGATTGATTGTTTCATACGAGCCAGTTTGGTCTGACTGATCTGACTAACCTGAGATTAGTGTGACAACAAATCCATGTGGCTACAATCTGTTCAGGGAGACAAGACTGCATTGTTAATAAATGCTATGGACAGAAAGTTGTTTCAGCTTTTCCATGTCAAAACTGAACATATCGTCATATGTTCCATTAGGAAATGCAGCCTTCAAGTGTTTAGTGAGATTGTGTAACATCATGTATTACTGGCGCTACGTTAAAACCTTGAGCTACTTTACAACCTAAAATTTTCAAGTAGCAATGATACCATGTGCTGTCCGACAAGCCTTATTTTGAAGCTTTTAGTACCAGCTCCCCTGTAATAAGACTTTTGGGAGTATCATTTATACTGATGTCTAAAGGAAGCACACCTGGACAACATAATGGATCTCTTTTAGTTAGTCGTTTAGTTTATCTGTAACCATGGCACTCTCTCTCCCACACACACACACACACACACACACACACACATACACAGCAATTCTGAACTCCTTTCAGCCCTGATGTTCTGCCTCAGTTTGTAAAGGGAGTTACTTCAGTGTGTGAGGGGAAGGCTCAAGGGTTTCAGGAGGAGACTTTAGTCAGATCAGCAGCCATGTGTTCACAGACAAAGAGATAAACTGAGAAACACTGAAGTAGTAACAAAACAGACCAAAGAAACAAACTAAAGTAAAAAAAAAACTGCTTAAAACACAACTGATATTATTTTTATTTCACCTCTTTTCTACATTTGTTGTGTTCAAAAACTGACTACTAATAAAGAACTAGACTAAACAGTACAGCTTCACACAACTGTGCAAACTGTGAAGTTCTGTGAAGTTGTGCTATGTGTGATCCATTCACACACACACACACACACACACACACACACACACACACACACACACACACACATACACACACAAACAAACAGTTCATTACCATGTCAGTGTCATGGCTGTGCTGAGAATGATCCACCATCCCAATACTACCTGCTCACTGGTGGTCTTGTGAGGGTCCTGACCTTGATAAATGGTAAAGGGGGCTAACAAATGATGCATTGAACAGATGGGTAAGAGTTTATAATTGCACACTCCAAGGTTCACCTGTATGGTCAGTGGAGCTAATAGAGTGTAGATACAAGGTGGGGATACCTAATGAAGTGGCTCATGAGTGTATATCAAGCATCTTAGTTTAAAATAACAATTCTTTAGTAAAAGTGAATAGTTTGATTAAAATGAACTGTCCCAGGCTTCCTTTCCTTTCTGTTTTAGTCTCCAATTGCCCATCAGTTCTTCCAATAATTTTAGCAAGCCCGTATGCTACCAAAACTAAGGAAAGCAGATATAAACATTGTATTTATTAATCTACTCACACAGTCACAGTGTGCCAACACACCCTCAGTGAGCTCAAAAATGTTTAACTCGACTCTGAAAAGGTATGAAGAATGACACCTCCCACACACAAGAAAAAAGTACTTATTTTCTGTGGCAGCAGGTGTTCTTCATCCAACACAGAGCACAGAGAATAACAATCCTAGCAAGGGTATATAGATAGAAGCTCCAAACAGAACAGAGCAGAAGTTAATTTGAAGGCATGAATTAATGTCAAACTTTTGCCCATCTGATCAATTTATTTTGCATTTGCTATGCAGTGAACTGACTGAAGAATGAAAATGGGTTAATTTATTGTTAAGAAGTACAACAAAATGACGCACACGCATAATGTGCTATTTTGGAGCTCACATGTCTTCATAGTTGCATGAGAAGAATATTAGAACCTTTTTGTCCTTTATTAAAAAAATGTTTTCTTATGACAATGGCATTTTAATTGCATTTTTAAATAAGCTTTAACTCAGACCACATACACGTAAAAACAAAACTACATTAAACAACCAACCTACAGAAACTAAAAAACACTGAAGACTTAACATTTTTATTCATTTCTCTCCAACCTTTGGTTCTTTTCCTTTAGCTAAAATCTATGTTGAATTTATTTCCCAGACTTTAGGGTCTAGGGTCTCTTGCCCAATAGAGATGTGATACCGGTCGATTATTTTCAGATAATCAAATAATCAAATAATCTGCTTTTCTCAATGAGCAATGCCTGCCCAGTCCAAGAATGATTTGAATAAATGTTATATTGTTGCCAAAAACCTGACAATTGTACATTAAAACATTGTTTTTTTAATGTTTGTGAGGAACTGACAATATAAGGGGAAATCCAAGAGGCATTTAGAAACCTTTACATTGAATTGAGGTTGCTAAAATGTCATTGAATTAATGGAAATCTATCTGGCTTCATGAAGGGACGTCACTAGGACAGAAAGACCAGGGGGGCATAAAGGAATTAGCATGTATAAAGAGTTGAAAACTTTTCACCAAACCTTTCCTTATACTTAAGGAAACAAGTAAAGTTAAGCAGTGAACAGTCAATCAATTATTCAATTATTTCAATTCATAGTCTTGTTTCTATTTGTAAAGTGCGTATCTGCGCTCAGTGATACCTTGTATGAAATGTTTGGATATATAATTTAAAAATGGTATAATTACTATATATTTAGGTTGGCTTGGGGTCATTTTTGGGGGGCTTCAGACCCCTTATACAGACATCAATGCAGAAGCAGAATTGGGGTGGTGGTAGATGTTGGCTGTGGCTCATAGCTACAGTGGCGAACTCTTTTTTTGCCCCAAGGCACTCCAGGGGGACTGTCTCTGCACCTGGTTAATATAAAGACACTTAAGGCAAGAATGTCAGCTAAATGAGTGGCCACTTCACCACCCAATACTGGCAAAGAGCTATTAAGATCATGAGTAGCATGGGAAAATGCAGCTATCAGGTTTTATAGCTAACAGATGATGCTTTACTCCCTATAACACCAAAACCAACCCCAAAAGTTTCATTCTGAGACTAGTGGCATTGATTTAAATTTTTGCTGAAGTAATTTATCATGATGAAAATGTTTACACTGAGGTCGGATGAGTTAGACAGAGGAAGGAAAGCATTCCCTGGGGCACAGGTAATCCTTACAAGTCAAAAGGAGCTGACACCCAGGATGAGAGATCGAGTCCAACCGCAACCTTGAACATTCCTCTGCGCTCAGTAAACAGAAAGGTCCCAGAACTGCGGAGAAACGAGACCCAACAGGCTGGGAGAGAGGCTTTGATTTCAAACAGTCAGAGTGAAAACAAAAGAGCGAACATACAACAGGCACACAGCTAAATGAGCCCAATGTACCTGGGTGTTCAGTTCTGTCCATAGGGGACAGAGGGACAGGCTGTCTGCAGCTCACACATCTTTGAAATATCTGTCAAGTCCATAATCCCCAAAGCAATATTTAGTGAAGTGCTCCCCAAGTGCATGTTTCAGGAGTATGAAGTGTTATTTAGATGGTTTCTATGGAGAACAGACACGAATAAAGATAATCTCCTCAAATAGAGACTTCCAAATGTCATAGTGACACATTTTTCATAATTTAATTTAAATGTATGATTTATTTTCAGTCATATGCAATTTTAAAAAGAGGCAGAATGACAGTGTTAATGCAGGACACAAAATGCAGGATTCAGAACAGTCACAAAATGCATGGGATGAAATATAAGAAGTACTGTATGTAAAAATGCATGGGTTGAAATTGAAGAAGTATATAAAAAATATGGGGTCCGAATCTTTTGAATTATTTGGTGAAATTCTTTATAGAACATACATTCAGTCTCTGTGGCACCTCTGTAAAGTTATGTGGACTATCAACACTCAACCAAGCATGGAAAGCATTGCCAAAGACAAAGAAAAGAAAAATGGAAAGATAGAAAAAATATCACAAATCTAGAAAATACTGGTGCATCTTTCTATCACTGGAAAGAACTGATGGAGAGAGTGATGCTGACCACATCTCTCCTTTGTAGTATTTTGACTGGGCAGATAAGTATCTATCTGGTGCAGCTTCCCTCAAACTATAACATTAAAACCACCTGCCTAACATTAGACAGGTCCCATTGTTCCTCGAAAACAGCTCTGAACCGTTAAAGCTATATTAGTGAGGGAACACGCCAGAATAAAAGATAAAAAGACAGGTTTTAGGAAGATTATAACTGTAACAATGCCTATGCTTTTCACTTCTGCTTTAACATCTGGATCTCTTTATACCCAAAACCGATATTCAACATCCTGTCCTTTGTGATGCATGAAACATTTTCTTTCTGAAAAACCACCTTCTGCTCTGGCAGTCAAAGTCACATTCTGAAGCTTCTCTGTGATCTCGCAGTCCGAAAGCTATTGGCACACATGCCAGATTCAGGCACCTCATGGATTTCATTGACATTTTCTATGCCTGTTCTTTTCCACTTCCTCACTGTAGGCCAACGCAGCATTGCTTCAGCGTCCATGCAAAGCAATGTGACACACACTGACAAGCCTGAAGTCCTCAGCTGTGATTCAAAAGGACACAGTAATCAACAGAAGAGGCTTATAAATCAATTCAACACCTGTTTTGTGCCGCATTCAGCTGATTTACGGCACAAACATTTTTGGCACTGGGTGCTAAACGAGGCATTAAGAAATATATAACTAGAGCTTCATATAAGGATTTCCAGCTTAAAAGTATATAAATATACTATACTGGTTTCATCATGATTCATCATTGTTTGCTCACTACAGTACCCAGCATGCATTAAGCAGATCTACTATATGGACAAAAATATTGGGTTTTAAGGGTTTGGGTTAGTTTTGGGTTAATGCTTCAGCGGACCTAGACATTTTGACCAATATCATACTTCCAACATTGTGGACACAGTTTGGGGAAGAACCCTTTCTTTTCCTTAAGTATAAGGAAAGGTTTGGTGAAAAGTTTTCAGCCCTCTATACATGCTAATTCATTTCTACAACCCTTGGGTCTGTGTCCTAGTTCACAAAGCAATCTCCAACATGGTTGGGTGAGCTCAGTGTGAAAGAACTTGACTGCCACACAGAGCCCTGACCTCCACCCCATGCAAAATCTTTGGGATGAACTGGAACAGACCTTGTCCAACATCAGCGCCTGTCCTCACAAATGCTCTACAAAATGAAAGGGCACAAATTCCCACAGAAACACTCCAAAATCTTAAAGAAAGCTTTCAAAGAAAAGTGGAGTCTGTTATAGCAGCAAAGAGGGACCAATTCCATATCATATTTACTCCATATTTCAAATTTTTTGTCACTAAAGTTCCTGTTATTATAATGGTAAGACATCCCAATATTTTTAACAATCTAGTGTACCATCTGTAGAGTGGTCTGAGGAAACACTGTACTGATTTCTTGAATATACAAGACATGCAATCAGACATTCTGCTCTTTTTCAAAGGTTCCGCTCAACTTCAAAGGAATGTCATGAGAAGGAGATATTTCTATGCTATGTGTCCTGTTTAGGCAACCCCTCCACTGTGGGTGGTAGTGTCCTAGTGGGTACAACACTTGCCTGTGTACCTGATGACCATAAAGTAGCACCTTCCACTTTCTATCATTGTGTCCTTGAGCAAGACACTCAACCTTCAGTTGCTCCAGGGGGACTGTCCCAGTAACTAATGATTGTAAGTCTCTCTGCATAATGGTGTCAGTCATATGCCATTAAAGTAAATGTAGTGAACACGGCTGATTTAAGGCGAACCCACTGCTGACCCAGTTGTTTAGTAGCAAACGCACAAACTCTGTATTCTGCTAGGTAAAGCACTGCCAAATAAATGGGACACTCTGTTGCAGCCATACACAAAGTTCACTGCTATGGGATAATTAATCAGACTGTTCACTAAAAATGGGAACTTAATTATTAATGCATATGAAAAACTCCAATGGTGATATCAGAGGAAAGATCATGTGCAGCTGCTTCAACACCAAGCAACACTGAAATGAGTATAAAGACCACTGGTGTTGGGTTATAGAGTAAAGGGACTATGTTGTCTGGAGTGATGGAGTTCCATCCTACCTTGGGATGAGCTGGCATTTCTGATCCAAAACTAATCATACAACATCAGTAGCTGAGTTCACTAATGGGCTTCTGGCTGAACGCAATTAAATCTACAAAACAATATTCCAGAATGTAGTGCAAAATCTTACCAGTGAAAAAGAGGCTGTTGCTATATATATCTATATATATATATATGTATACTGGTGCTGGGCCATTAACGCGAGACTTTTATCGCGAGATAAAAAAAATATCGCCATTGATCTATTCACAAATTTGGGAGCTGGGTCTATACTACGCAAGTCTGTCTGTCTGTCTCTCTCTCTTTCTCTCTCTGGTTTGTGACTTTTCTGGACCGCGCCTATTTTAAACCTGTCTCGCTCTCTCTGTCGCTCTCTCTCACGCACGCGCTCTCTCTGTGCCTCTCTCTCTCGTTCGTGACTTTTATGGAGCGTGCGGATCATATCTCTTTCTTGCTCTCTCTTACTCTCTCTCTGTCTCTCTCTCTCTTTCTCTCTGTCTCTCTCTCGCTCTCTCTTACTCTCTCTCTGTCTCTCTCTTTCTCTCTGTCTCTCTCTCGCTCTCTCTTACTCTCTCTTTCACTCTCTCTTAATCTCTCTGTCTCTCTCTCGTTCCTGACTTTTCCGTATTTAAACCTCTGGTTTATATTTATATTTTCTTTAAGGGTAATGTATTAAACTGAGTTCCAAATGAAATTAAAGTGATCTGGAAGAACATTTGGAGGCATATTTATGGTTTACACGATCTTTTGATGGGGGGGCATTTTAATCTAGATTAATCTCAAGATTACAATGAGATTGATCTAGATGAAAAAAATGAATCTATGCCCACCTCTAATATATACACAGAAAAAATAGAATAAATATATAAATATATTAAATTTTTTTCTTATTTTATTATATTTAGTGTTCCTTTCAGAATTATTTGATGCTGCAAGGACTGCAACTAATATCATTGAACCTGTTACAATGACAATAAAGGTATTCTGATTCTGAAACTCTCTAATAATACCACTGTTTTCAGATGAAACGTCGGATGAGCAAATGGATAAATGAGAAAGTCGGATAAACTTCGGCATATAATAAATGAATTATATTAAATGAACCAGTTGTGAATGCTTACCTCAGTCCAGTCTAATGAAGCAGACACACACAAGGATTTTCTTCTGAGCTAAACTGAAGATTTCCACCACAGGAATAAACTCTATTGCCAATCCAATGAGTCAATGGAACATCCATTACACAACACAGCCATGAAAGCGAATTACACATGTTGCCATGTGAAAATCTAATTACATTCTCTGCATTATCACCGCTCTGTGTGCTTATAAAGGGTCTCTCCTTTGACCTCCAACGGCACATGTGCACAGTAATGGAGGAATGTGACACGTTGGAACTATGGTTACCAAGACGTTACCAAAATTCCGCACAATCAGTCTGAGGTAAGTGCTACAGTTCATCCTTAATGACATACGTTTCTGATTGTGAAACTGACTGCAACTTCCTATAATTCTCAAAATCAAATGCTATCTCTTTATCTGAAGTGCATTGTTAAATGGTTGCCATGCTTTGTCTGGGTAGTGACTGAAAACCAACATAGCCAAGAAATTTCAGTTAACTTTCACTGGTAAGATGTTTCCACATAGAAAAAGAACTTCATTACATTCACCATTCTGGGCATATTCATCATCACAAAATTTTCAACAAATTTACTTACAGGAATTTCTCTGAAGGTTTACAATGAGAGAACAAATCATGAATTAGTACCATCTCTCTAATACAAACTGGCTTGTAAACACACACTAATAGCAAGGTTATAATTCTAGTGTGTTTATTTACATTAAAACATTTATTGAAAAGCCTACAAATTTGTGCAAACATCTGTACAAACCTGGCAAACACCAGTATCTGAACATCTGGCTGGAGATTTTGTGGACAGTGGTACGGTTACCTGTTGTACTAATGCTCCTGTTGCTATCATTATGGCATACTACCTAAAGGCTGATTTACAAATGAACAAATATTCACATATATATCTCCATGAATGCCATGAATAATATACATTTAAATAATAAATTATTTCATAAATATCAAAACGCACATGTAAGACAATGCTAAATGTGATCAAGTTCTCTTTCCTATCTACAGGGTACGCTGATAGTTGTTAAAAATAGGACAGCAGTACTGGATTACCTGGAGCCTTGATTTTTATTATGATGATGTTTGTGTCTTTATGTGAGAGGTATATATTTTTGTTATTGTAAAATATGCATTTGTACTTGCTCAGCCTAAAGCAGAAGATTTTCAGTATAAGACAAGAAAATATGCATTGTGCTTTGTCATTTTTTACCAAAATGACTGACAAGGCAAGCAGGTCACCATATAAGTTACCCTTGCAATCTTGGTTAATATAAGTAATATTTTTTTTACCATTTAAACAGTCTGTATGGAACACTGCAGTAAAAATGCACAGAGCAAGTATCTAAGACTGCATCGTATTATCATTCCTTCCACGTTGCTCAATGCTGTAACTGCTTGCTGTTCAATAACCATATTCATGATGCAGGGCTCTTCACTCTGGAAGCTTTATGTGTCCACACTACACTGTTACATACACTATCATTATAATTGTCAGTTTATTGTGTTGTCTATTGTCTCTGTTGTAACTTGCAATCTGTTGAAAGCTGAATGTTGTTATATGCTGCACCACGGTCTGTGGAGATAAACTGTGTGTACCAGCTGCTGATGGCAATAAAGAAACCCTGAAGATGTGCTTCTAGTCATCCAACTTCTGAAAATGCTATTTCTTCTAAAGCACTTCTAAAGCATTTTCTGTCCCATAATAACAGCCTAGTGTCAGTGCATTTGGATTCTCCTCATGCCTTTGACTTTTTCTCAAGTCCTCATTTATTATCCTTCACATCTTTCCTTGACCTTATGACTTTTTCCATCAATGTCAAGGAAAAGTGGTTATAAAAGGGCATAGGACATATTCTTATTTGGTTAATTGTCTGCAGGCCCTGTGTGACGTACTCCTTCACAAAATTGGTCCCAACTATTGGAAATCAAAACGTGGCTGGTTGATTTCTCTGTCAAATCTTGTTATGTTAGTGGACATCTGGCAGGGTGGGATTTCAGTCCAGCTAGTGAAGTCCTAAGCAATGGGAGAAAAAAAGTCCTGTTGGGCATTAAATTGTTTAACTTAAAAGAATAGAACTGCAGTAGTTGCAGAATTTTAACATTCAATTTCATTTGTTAAATATTCTCTTTGATCAAAATGAAGTAAAACTTAAATATGTATTTTTTAGTTCTCAGAAATCTCTAAGCCTTCTCTGAAGGTATAGAAAATGGTAAGGATTCCCATCTGTATTGATACATAGTATGCAATCAACTAGGCTACTCTGAGCTTTGCGATGTTTTAGCTTTTTGCCCAGAATGAAGGAACACAAAACCACCTGTTATACCAAATTCAGCCATTTGGCTTATTTGGAAGGAGGTGCCTGCCTAGATTGTACGGTCTATCTGTTTTGTCAGGCATGAACTGAAGGGGAATTTAAAAGTTTCACTTGAACTTGACAGGAGTGAATCATTAATCAAGAGCAAAACAACACTGCAGCCAGCATAACCAGTTGCAGTGTTGACCAGTGACATTTTAGCTTGTGCAATACAGAAAATAAGAAGGTTGCTGTTTTCGTTTAGGTCCACCATCCATCATCCCCTAATTGGGTTCTCTGGGGAGTGATTCTGCTTGATCCCTAAACTGTGTTTTTAGCAGTTCAGCTAAAAAACACACGCACAGAATGACCTTTCACGCTTAACAAAATAAAGCATTGTAATACTGTTCATAATAGTTCTGTTAACTGGACGTATAGACATATATTTATGGCAAAATGTGAAAAGTTATTTCCTCTAAAAGTGCCTGGATCTGCATTCCACTCATTTCTACTACACCATTCTTCATAGGCATGGCAGCTTCAGAAATGAACAGGGGCTCGGGAAAAAAACATGCTCCCGAAAATAAAACAAAACGACTCTAAGAATTTAAAATGTGAGGACAAAAATGCACCCCATGAACTGCATTTATTTGATCTTTTTTTAAATGGGACAGTTATGGATGATTCAGCAATGTGCTTTTCACTTAAAAACTCATTTCTGAATGTATAACCATCAGTGGAGAATTGAACACGCGTAATGAACAGATATGGTAGAGAAAACATGTGTGCTTCATTTCAGACACTGGACCTTGGAGCCTGTGCTTAAGCTGCAGTGTCTCTAGACAAAGACCTTGTTGGTGCAGTAATTACTGCTCAGGTTACTTGCTGTTAGAACCTGAAACTTCAAAGGTAGTGGGTCATAAACAGTCTTTTTCAAGTGTATTTTTCTGAACAAACTACTAGATAACTCTGACATCTGTAGGGAGCGCAGAGCCAGTATAGGCAAACAGAAGTCCCCTCAACTTCGACACATCGCAAACACCTCAAACACCTCTGTAATCACAGCTGTTTTTAAAGCTGTCCAAACAACTTGGCCAACACAGGTGGATTAGCCTAGTTCAAGGTCACTAATTACACAACGCTTTTAACTTGCAGAATAAGAACAACAGTTTTTCAGGTGCTGGCAACTGCCATAACCTCTTTCATTCTTCTCCCTTTTCCTACATGTCTTGTAACTCTTACCAGTAGGTAATATACAGTACTCCTTTGTCCACTTATCGTTAAATGTTATACATATCGCACAAGTAAAATTCCTCACTGAGCAGAGATGTCAAGTGCATTACATCATGCACACAGCGTGTCAAGCCCCCACTAGGCCATGACGGAATCTGTTGAGGGGAAATGTATAAATTTTACCCGTTAGGGCAGTCCCTTTATGAACTTATTGGTTTTATAAATTGAAAGCAGACTGTACAGGTTGTTAAGAAAAAATAGCACTTCCAAAAGTGAAAAATCACCGGATTTCGGAACTAGCATTATTATAGGTTGCTTCTCTGAAAGGGAGCATATTTCATGGATGATAAGCTTTGAACAGAACAAAAATATAACCCCACACCACCCCCCCTCACTAGAATGTAAAAGCGTTGTTTTATTGAGTGAAAATCTCTTGTGCTTTGAAGACATCCTAACTAAAGCACCAAGATAAACTTACAACCACATCAAAAATACTGCATGTTCTTTTTTATATCACACATCATTCAAATACATGGTTGTTACACACTTCACGAGTGAAATATACAGAATTTAAACCAAAGAAAATTTGAAACAAAGTTATCAAAATGAAGGAGAAATATTCAAGATTGTGAGATATTTCTAGGAAACAATGCTGTTTAAGCAAATGTGTGACACTGACCATGTTAAGGCTTTTATAGTCTTTTGTACAAACTTGAGGATACTGATTCATTCAAGATTCAAGATTTTTATTTGCCATTTGTGCATGAGACCAGCAGTCCATGCAAATTGGAATTCTTGTGCAAAGCTCTCCGAGTCAGGTTACATTTTTGATATGTAGAAAATACAGAAAAAATAAATCAGAGAATAGAGCGATCTACTACTAGTATATAAATTATAAAGATATATAAAGATAGAAGTATCACTATACAAGAGGGTTGTCTACCAATGATTTTTATTTAATTAAAGCTAATGGGTAAAGCTAAGAAATTATAAAATTCATGCAAATATTTCCAATCTTACATTCACATTACATTTATGCCATTTATTTAAGCAGAATCTTCTACCTTTTGCTTAAAATGTCAGATAATACAATTAATAATGAAAATCAATGTATTGGCCACCACTATATGTGACTTTTCATAAGGGAATATGTAACATGATGGTAATGGTGTGATATACTCTTTGTACCATGTACAGTACAGCAAATATAGCCTGCAGATTTTATAATGATGTGATGTGCAAGTCTGTGAACTAAATGTCTCATATAGGAATGCTATGATGTTACTTATTATGGAGGTCAAGACACCTAATTATCAATTAAACAAGGTCTGTCTGGCCAACTGAGATTAAATCTCACATTCCTTGTGTGATCAAAGTGTGCATGGCCTTTTGATCATACTTAACCTGAAGTGACGGCTGATCCTCACCACAGAATAAAAAGGGGAAGGATGTTTCAGTTATTTGTTTTTGGCCACAAAGGCCTGCATACTTCTGGCTACATTTGGCAGAACAAGGCAGTTTTTTTCCGTCTTGCATACTTGGACCAAAACAGATTTCATCCAGAAGACCCTGCTTGTGTTTTGATCATATCAGCTGATAAGGCTGATTTAAAATCGGCAGGTGGTCTATTTATCCCAAATGGAGCAGACGTTCAAGAATGAGAGGTCACACGGCCAATTACCGACACCCAACTGGTCAGTAAAGCTCTCAGCAGACATGCTGCTTTGTTGGCACCACAACACCACAGGCCAGCGTAATGAAAATGGAAATGAACGCGTTAATGAGTTGGGCTTGGACACTGCCAGCATATAAACCCAAACCAAAAGGAAGAACTTCTCTCTCATGCGCTGTGAGGCTGTCAAATTTTTGGGAGATAACTAGCTCTTCAATTTGCCATTACTACAAATGAGCATGAGTCGGTTTTCAGAGCCTCAACTCAGCGGCAGAATGCCAAATACCTAGCGAATACAATGCAAATGAGGACCCTTCTGTACGAACTTACTATGTGTTTGTATATTTCTGTGGTAGTGGCGGTGATACAGGACGAATTGGAGCGCTTGTAAAGTGTAAAGTGTAAGGTGGTGGTGATGGTGGTGGCCTAGTGGGTAGGATACTTGCCTCTGGACCAAGAGGTCACGGGTTCAAATCCTACCTTTAGCACCACCACTGGGTCCCTGAGCTAACCCCAAGTTGTTCTAGGTACACTGTCCCTTTAGTAAGGGAATAGGAATCACATTGGATGAACATGTCTGCTAAATGGCATAAATGAAAAGTGGATCATTCTGTTATACCAGCAGCAACAAGGCCACAACCGTATGGTTGTTTCTAACTTGTCAATCTGCTGGTCTGTTGTGAGTGACCAAGTTTTTAGCCATATAGGGCAGCTTTACTTAGGCCAGACATGGCTGACCCTCAGCGGGAGATTGGTCTATGGCTGGGAGGCCAGTAGGGCATAACTGGCTTTTCTCTCTTTTCGTAGGGAGAATGGCTATCCCTTCCCCCACTTAGAGTGGGTCTGTAAGGCGACAAAACATAACTGGTAGTCAGCGTTCTCCTCCAAGCTTGTTAAGTTGTCTAATGATGTTGCATTTCTGGCATTTTGAGATGAGGTTTTCGTGTGATTTAGCCACACATTATTGATGGTTTTGCATGATGGAGGAATTCTAATTGGTAAAGTTAGAGACAGTTAAATTGGGGAGAAAATCAAAAAACAAAAGGAGTACCTTGGTTGGCATTTTAAAGAAATGCTTTGCATTACAAAGGCTCACCAGGGGGCTAGCTGTGGGCAAGGGTGAAAAACCCACTCACATTTGCTCCCTCTTTGCATTTGCCTACACTCTTCTGAGTTGCAAGGTGAAGTCAGCATGAGCATGTTAAAGATAGGATTAACATTCCGAGCTCTCTCCTTATACACTCTTCAAAGACACTTTCATAAAAATGATGCTGAGCGTTGCAAACTACACCCAAAGTATCAGCAAACAGCTGTCTTGTTAATAAAACATTTCCAGACATTTCTTCATTTTACTTCATTAAAAGTTCATATTTTCAAATTAAGATATTTCAATTAATTCAAAATGTATTAGAATTTGTCAGCGCCACAAAAATTCTTACATCCTTGTGTCTCTATTATGACATTGTTTCTCAACTGAGGAAAAACTAAACTACCCTTGAGAAGTATTTATAAATTCCCCTTGGACCTGCCTGCCCACACCCATCATCTCTTCTCCATCATGAGGCATAAACTCACTCCTCTTAAGAGGTGCAAACTGAGAGCAACTGTTAGAGGAATGCAGTGAGAACGGGGCCAGTAATCTGTGTACTGAAGGGAGGGACCCACACCCAAACAGGGCCAGACTGTTTCCCCTGTACGGTGCGCGAATGTCATGGCAACCTATTGTTTCACCACTCCGGCTGAGGGTAGATGGAGGGAGGGAATGTGGGAGAGAGAGATCGTGAACGAGAGAGCAAGAGAATACATGTAGGAGGTCAGCTGCGGCACACCTGTCTTTTTACTCACGGCACTCAGCGCACAGCGTGCCCAAATCCTGACGTCTTAGTCATTACATCAGCTCTCTGCGTGTCAGGCAGTGCTGGACAGGCCATTGGGCATACCGACCAAAAGCCCTGTGGGCCGATGGTAAATTTGGCCTGGCCAGGTAGTTTGTATATTTGTATATCTATATTGAATTTGGCCCCTGCTGGAGGAACCCAGCAATGTATTCCCAATGTAAAGGATACTGTCTTATAACAACAATCATAACTGTATGGTGAGCAATTAAAACCAATGAAGAAGGGATAAAATAGTATGAATAAAAACATGAATTCTTCAATTTATGAAAATAAAAGACTATCTAATAATGCTGTGCTACATGTTTTCTGGTAGATCTAGTGTGAAGCAATTGTGAGTGAAGGAGTGAGGGAGGTGAATCTGGGTGAAGCATACAGAGGAACTCGTTTAAAACAAAGCTTGGTGTTCACACAAACAGCTGTGCCTTCTTGTGGTGTGGGAAATGTTATGGAAATGTCTTTCTAAGATTATAATTATCTTTTATATTATTTTATTAGTATCTGTTATATAACAGCAAACCTGCATTTGACCATTTATCTTGCATATTTGGACACATTCCCCTGTAAATTTTCACCAGTGCTCAGCTGTATGAAATAGAGGCCCACCTAATGAGATAAGTCATGATTAAGGAATCTCATGGACTCATACTTGTTTGCTGTTCCACAGTTGTTTTCATACCAATCCAATACTGTCTTTCTCCCTCATTTAAACAAGTAAGCTGTTAATAATATGTTTGTAAGGAATTACTTTTAGCTCCCTACTTCCTCTAAAGCTCTAAAGCAATATATAAGCATTATATACACATATATATATATATACACACATATATACAAATACTTTTTGTACTATTTGTTTGAAAAATTAGTGAAACTCATTTCTTTGGTTCAACACTGTTCTCTTACAGTCCATATCTTGACCATATACATGTAAATGTCTTGTTTCTGTTCTATGTGCTTTCAGGGTGGAATGGCCAGTCATACCTATAGAAAGCTGTCAGCATTTGAGAACACCCCCTGGCGTGTGATCAAACATGTAACATCTAAATACTGCCTTATAGCCATGATGACCGTTAATGTGCAAACAATTTGAACAGAAATTATGTCCATTTGAGATTACTGAAAAACTGAAGCCTGTTCACGGCAAGTGTGTGGTTGCATAGGCATCCAGTTTGCACTGTTTATTCAAACACTTTTAATGGTTTAATGGGTTTTCTCTGAAATGTCAAGAGTAAACCTCAGTCTTTCTCATAGTACAGGTACATTTTTATTCAAACAACATAAATGTCCCTGGAAAGGTTCAACAACAGTCTTCAACTGTGTAACTTAAACGAGTTTTAAAGTGAAGTGAACATTTGTCATACGTGAACACACCACAGCACACAGTGTTAACAGCACGAAATTCAACCTCTGCATTTAACCCATTCACCAAGTGAAGCAGGGGGCAGCTACGAACACAGCGCCCGGGGAGCAGTGCGTGGGGACGGTACCTTGCTCAGGGTACCTCAGTGGTGCCTAGCGGTCTTGGGAATCGAACGCGTACTTTCTGGTCTCAGGGCGAATGCCCTAACCTCTAGGCTACCAGCTGCTCCAAAGGTACACTACATTCACTCACTCAGAATGCAGTTTTTTTTTTAAACAATTATTTATCTAAAATTAAACGTGCTACAAATGTCTTGTGTCTAACGGCCTTGAAGGTTGAGCCTTGGGGGGGTGGTATAACCTATTGGTATATGATGATGCATTCTGTTACTTGGCTGAAAATAGCCATTTGTTTAATGAGTTCCAGTATTTATTCAAATCACTTTTGTGGGATTTAATTCCATTATCACATAACACTGTAAGTAATGACAGTATCATCCACAGAAGATGAGTCCTGATCAGAACTTAATAATCATAGGATCAAGTCTCTGCCACTGGAAGCTTCCCATTGACAAGCTGTGGAACAATACGGCTTAATAAATACAAGAGCGGTTTTTGCCCTTGGTGGCTCCTCTATAGCCTCTAGTTTGGCTGGAAGACAACCGGATAATGAGTAATGCCCACGAATAGTAAAAGGGTTATGCAATCAAGAACCAGGTTAGACAAAGGTGATACAAGACAGTTTTATTTGCTTTGGAAGTGATAATTTTAATAATTTGTGTATATAAAATGCTGAAAATAGTTTATTTTCCTGAACTGCTGTTTAAACCTTATTTGTTTTACATGTCACTTTATTAACAATCTGCATAGTAAATCCCAATGAATGAATTATGCTATTTGCCAAATATGCTATTTGCCATGATATTAGACATACAGGTTTGTATATAGGGGATATTTCTAACACATCTCTGCTTTGTCTTCCAAAGAAGCACCTCTTTTTGTAACCAGTTCTGTGTGTTCTTTTTTGTAAGAAAGAGAAAAATAAATCATAAAAAAATAAATACTGGACTCAATAAATGAAGGTTTCACTAAAGAACATTATTCCAAGCTCACATGGTAAAAGCAGAAACCACTGACAAATGGCTCCTGCTGTTTTAGGGGTTGGTCGTAAATCAGAATGAGCAATATCAGCGCTATGGGAGAAGGTGTGGTGTACGGTGAAGAAACAAGAGAATGCCACTCCTCTCTCTTAACTCACCACATCGTTATGATACCTAATCAGAGACCCATGCACACAAATACTTTCAACATGACGTCACAGGGAACGGGATGAGAAACAGTTCAGCTCTCTACTGGGCAGGCTGTCAGTGACCCTTTACCGCGTTTGACTCTGTGAACAGACCTAGAATATATTTATTAGTGAACAAAAATTGCTTGCACATGCCAGATTAATATGCATAGCTCGTTTCAGAGAAAGTGATCATCAAGGGTCACTGGTGACCATGAAGCAATCACTCCCAGTCCTGCCAAGATCTACCTTTTAAACTCTCAGCAACTGTACAGCTTTTAGTGAAAAACTCGTTTAAATTCGACAGGAAACCAGACAACAGATTTAAATCCAAACCACCGATGGTAATAAGTAAACCAGTGCTCTAACTAAAGACTGAAGAGATTTTAGTTAACTGATTAGTTGGATCTGATGTGTTAAAGGAAGGTAGTCGAATGTGTGGAGCCACGGATTCTCCAGAAACAGGGTTGGGAACAACTGCTGTAAAGTCATGAGCTTTATGAAAAAAAGCTTTTTAACAGACTCCTGCTCTGTGTGCTGTAGCTCCTGTGTGGCTCAGCAGCTGTGCAAACCAGGCCCCCGTCTGCACAGCTCCGGCAACTTCAGCCTCTCCCATGATGTCATGAGGGTGAAGTCAGCGCTGTCGGTGTGTGTGTCCAGTACGAGCTGGGTTCCGGCAGCCCGGCCTGTCACTCAGTGCAGGTGTGGAGGGCTGGTGGTGGGAGCCGCAGCTGGACCTCAGGCCCCTTCAGCACCCAGCCAAAAGCAACAGCTTGGGCCTGCTTTACTTTCACTGACCTGATGTCATGCGAAGGGCAGCATGTTAACCAGAAAAAGCTCCACGGCATGTGAAGGAATACATATGGATGCAGGGGAAGGGAGGGCGGAGCGGCAGTGCTTTGGGAATCATTGCAACTCAAACCAATATTAATATGGAAATATATGATAAGTATTCTGCATTTCTAACCAAATGTCTATTAAACAAGAATTGTTATTAATGTTTATTTAAAGCTAGATTGTGTTCAGTGCACAGTATGTAGTTCTAGCTGGCCATTGACTTTTGTACACTGCAGTTGAGTCACTGACATGGCCATAATGTTAACTGTCAGCCGACATTAGTAATTCTAATGCAAAATTATCTTGCACTGTTTCCTGCTGAGTGGGAGATGAGGAGAAGCGTCTGGGCCTAGAGCTGTGCTAACTTATGATTATGCTGGCAGCACAAGGCACTCTCACATATTCAAGCCCACTCTCCCATGGGATATTATGCATAACTGGTGTCAGGGTCAAAGCTCTCAAAGGGAACTTATAACAGAACAATGCATAATCCAATCAGTGAGCCTGAAACTTAAAACGCAGCAGCAGTACTGCGTCCATGAGTCACTGTAATGCTCAGCCATCTCTACAAATATACTAAAGGAACCCTGTCAGAGGACAGGGTTCCATTATGTGAGATAGCATTACTGCACTGGACAAGCACACAATGTGGCAAGATATATTTCTCTTATCAAACACAGAATATACAATTCAAAGTTCGCAAAAAGAACAATAAACACTGCCTAATCAAAAAATACATACATATGCTGTCCATTCTAAAGTATTCTCAAATAAAATACAAAAAAGTTCACAAAAGAACATTATATGCCACACATGTTGAATTGTCATTACAAGCAATAAAACGATCAGGCTTTGCCCTCCCCACAGGAGGCTTCTTGTTCTTACTTTTACCGCACAAAGCGCATTTGGTAGGAATGCAGTCTGCATCCCAAGAATAGTTCTGTTCTGTCTAAGTGGCTCTCATGAGTCAATGATGTTTAAGTGGCAATAGAAATGATCCAAAAGCTTGGGAATAACAATCACTAATGACTCTGCTCCCCAGAGGCCCTGACAAAATATAAGAGCATTTCCCACCAAAGAGCTGAAAAGTTCCAGCAGGTGCAGTTGATTAACTGAACCATTTCTCTTTAGAACTGGTACTGAAAAGGAATTTGATATTTTCCCAGTGAAATAGTGCTCTGTTTTATCCTATTGGCATTAGCCTAAGTACCATCTAGATGTTCACCTGAGGGCCTTCATTATGACCTCAAACGCTAATAACTCACAGACTGAAATTGTAAATGTGAAAGTCTGTACTCTGTGTTATGTCTCTGGTTGTCATCATCTTCCAGGGTCTTCTGAGCTCACAGTCACGTGTCTCTTGCATAAAGAAATATGAAACGTCCGACAGCAATTTGCACCCCACCCTAACCACCAAATATGATTCGTACTGCTGAGTACTTCAGCATTACAGATCCCCCATCCCAGATATGATACGGACTAGGGCATTAACAACGATTTTTTCAGTTGGACTTATCCGTTAAAGTCAAGTCAACTAGTCGTTTGATGACGTCGTCACACATGCAGTGGAGGAGCACAGGTGTCCAACATTATTCGTAGTAAAGTTCTCTGTAACATTAACAGTCAACATGACAATTAAACCAACAAAACAAAAGCTAATGCCTTGAATTTAAGAGTACAACAGAAAGTGGGAACATTTTAAGCCACGTTGCCACTCAGCATCCTCCGGACTGGATGGCTCCCTGCACTGCTAGCATTAGCCATGTTAGCTAGTGGCAGAATGCTTGTATGTTTATTGTAGTTTAACACTGACTTGCAGATTGTGCAGGTCACCATGCTGTTTATGTGGTCTAGTGTGAAGTATCTCCACACATATGATGTGTGTCTGTCTTCTCTGCTGCCATGTCTCTCGTCTTGTTGTGGTCTTGTGTTTAGATTCCCCTCATGTCACCATTAACATCCTTTTCATGAAGTAACTATAATAATTGGTTAAACCAAGGAACGTGTGTCAGTATAAGCCAATCAGAAGCAGAGATTGTATTTTGTACACAAGCGAGTGCACAGAGAGAGGAAAACAAACACATGCCTAGTCAACTCCTCTCAGAAGGCATTGACTTGCGCTTCTGAAGTTGACTGGTCGATTTTTGTCTTAATGCCCTAATAGGGACCCTCCTCTAATCAACCATAGACTGCATTTCTTTGAGGACAAGCAAAGATGAATACATTTGGTTGAAAACTATACCCTCTTGGCACTGTTCCACACCTCCTCTCTGCCCCAGTTTTCCTACCAATCTCTGCTGTAATGAAGTTTAGACGTATGACTCGTTTTCCATGAATGTTCTCCAAACATGTGAGGTAAACTGTTTGTAATAATGTCATGAAGTAGGTGAAACAGTGTCAAAATAGAAGCGGAACAGAGCCTCAGATGCAAGTCGACAATTCAAGATGCTTTATAGAAATGATACCAGTATTGGTAGATTGTTAGCCTTTGAGTAGGCTGGTGCATCTGTGTTCATCAGTGAATAGGCAAAAGCTCCAAAGTAACAGGCAGCTCTCATCATCAAGGTGGTGTTCACCCTGGTTTGGATCGGCAACACCCTCATATACTTGGGAGTGTGTCTGTTGTGCACCTGGCTTGGCAAGGACTCAGTGATGCTTTCTTATGATGTGGCATTCAGTGAAGAACACAAAGGGATAGATAACTCCCTTGAGCCAGTGGCACTACTCTTCAGAAGCTTACCCAACCAGTAAGATGTCAGCAGAGTTAGAACAATCTTGATCACATTTATTTAAATTGTGCACATAACCAGCAAAAAAAGCACACCCAACATTTAAAATTAAGGGAACACATGGTGTGTTTTAATGAAGATGACATCAGTAGAGACACTGGGATAGAAGCCCAGCCGGCAGTTGAGATGCTTAATAAGCTCTCTGGAGGCAGAGGGCTCAGAGAAAAAGACAGTGTGTAAAAAAACAAACTCCTTCCCTGGAGAGAGAGTAGGCCTCAGCTTGCTATTGCAGAAAACCATAAGGGTTAAAGATGTGTATAGAATAGTTTGTAATTATTATTATTTAACAGATTTATTTCTTAGCATAGAACAAATATCAATGGATAAAACAGATTTCAATGGATATCTGTAGCAATAGTGTACCAAATACCTGATACCTAATTTGCTTTGCTCCTGGTCTCTAGGGAGGACTTGAGGAGATGCAAATGTGAGTGAGGGTTTTATTCATGAACAGAACACAAATGCACAGATTAAACAGGCCAAGGGAAAACGAACAAGAAACAAAATAAGGTTTCAAGACTAAAGACATGGCTGGCTGACAATGAGAACAAAGATAGAAGTATTCAAAGAGGACAGAGATGGGGAACACCTGTGTAAGGAGGGGTTACAAACACACAGGTAAGTACACTTATCACAGAGGCAGGACAAGGGCAGAGCTAGGGAACAAAACAAATCATATGGTGCAAACCAAAGACAGGATGGGACGTTGCGGAAACCCCCACAAATAACAAGAGGAAAAACAGACAGAGCAGGCTGAAGAAACGAATGGACTAAACATGGGGTAGGCAAACATGACATAGAGAAGACAACAAAACGGGACAGGAGGAGATGCTGGGAAAGACAGTGAAGAGGGAACTGAAGACCCATGGATGACTGTATGTGGGCCTGTGAATGAAACAGAGATATAAGACACTGGTAAACTTGACACTGGACTGAGCAGGGACTTGTGCACAACGACAGAGACAGAAGTGATTTGTACTAGAACTGTAACTAGAACTGAAAACTGAAACAGATTGCGGGATATAGGTGCTGGGTAAACAGAAAATGGTGACATTAATGGTGTGCAGGGTCAAGTAACACGTGAAGACAAAACAGAAAATGTCAAGGTGGCACGTTATCATGAAGCAGTCTGGACGAGAGGGTAGGTGGCCCATAATGTGGGACCAGGAAGCCTGGCTGCTAGCAATGCCGAACCAGGAGCTGGATCCACAGGCCTTGCTGACAGCAACGAGGCACTCTCCAGAACAGCAGCCCTCCATTTCACCCAGAGACAAGACAAGAGTATCAGTGACTGGATGCTTTTTACAGCAATGTCTTCAAATACAGGGCTGTTCTTGCCTCCCACCCCCACTGCTACACCCCACATGCACCTCAGTAGTCTCCTGGCCTTCTTCCTATAGGCAACCATGAGATGTTCCAGGGAGAGAGGTCAGTTCTAATCCCCTTAGAGCACACCCAATTGCCCTCAAGCTGGCTAATGCACTCGTCTCTGCTAACCTTTCAAATGAGCTACAGCTAGGAAGCTTGCAGTCACACTGTGGGGCCTCTCCTCCCTGCCTGGCCCATTCATTCCAGACACCAATAAACAAAATCCTCACTCACTGCATCCGTTTTGTATTTGAGAGGAGAGGAGATTCGAGTGCGAAGGTTTCACGCAAACACAACAGAACACACAACAAGCTGAGGGAAAACATACTAGGCATGAGGAGTGGACTAAAGACAGAAACACCAAGAGTAGTCCCACGGTTGACCTACAATAGGAACAAAGACACAATAGCGTTTAAGGAGAAAAGGGATGGGAACACTTGTGTAAGGAGGCTACAAATACAAAGGGTAGAAAACACAGATCATAGGGTTAGAAAAGGGTGGAGAGTTATGGATAATTAAAAAAACATGGTACAAAGCCAAAATGGCCAGACATGGGGAGCAGTGTGTGGGGGTGGTACCTCAATGATCCCACAGACAGTGGTAACTCCCTAACTACCAGACCACCACCTACCACTGTGATTATCCTGAATGGCCATGGAATAGGATGTAAAGCAAGGTAATAAAGGCAAGATGGTCAGATGCCCACATACTTATGTACTGTAAAGTGTGGTTCTTGCAAAACTGAAATGACCAATCAAGTGTGTAAATGTTCTCTTTGTATCTGTGCCTTCCTTTTTTGAACTGAATATATTCCTTTTATCCAATGAAATGAAGTCTTTGAACCCCAATAGGCAGTAATAATAATCACAAAAAGAATATCTTTGACTGCCAATGCATGACCGTTCCTGTTTATATTTAGCAACCTGGTCTTTATCCTGGGCTGGTGATCTAAACTGGTGCAAAATGTTCCTCTGTGGGTCAGAATGCCAGATTGTCCAAAATGTCTATGCCTACTGCTATGCATCAGAGAGTCCAGTGACACACTCCTGGACCTGCACAGCACCACGGTGGTGGAAAAAACGGGGCAGTGACTGTATGATTGGAGCAACACATGTCAGAGGACAACAGCTTGGCAAGAAGCGGCCTAACTGTGCCACTGAAAGAGTTGCTATGCCAACTGAGCATAATACACTCCCCACAGCGATGCTCATTGTACGTCATACATAGTAGTGACATGCATAGTCACATTTTACCATCTTCACAAAGGTTCTAAGGCGATTCTGAGCTCCTCATCCGATTCACAGAGAAAAAAAATGGCCTAGTATTGCTGAGACTAAAAAAGGATACGTTTGTGAGATGAAGTGCTCAAAGTTGACCTTAAGCTAATGCAGTATGTGATGTTCTTAAACCTAGTTGTTGCAACAAAACAGTCAAAATGTTAAAGCTTTACAAATTGCTGCTTGATTAGGATGTGGATTAAGTCATCCATTATGTCCAATTTGAGCAGAGCACTTTTGCTAAATATTTACGTTCTTTCCGTATCACTGGCTCCATTAAGCTGGAGTGAAGAATTTTCTGGTCACTGGAGAAGATAAAGCAGCAGCATGTATGGCGCACCATCTCTGTTATCATCTGTCATTAGAATTATCATTGAACCTGTTGCTTTCATTAAGAGTCCTGAATGTTTCAAGATCCCAATGAAGCCTCCCAATGAGAGCTGAAGGCCACATTCTCGATGTTTAGAAATTGTTCATCACATCTGATTGATCATCTTGATTTCTTTCACTCTTTCTTTTATTGAAATGCTGCTGTTTGTCTCCTTCTGTGTCAACTGTTTGATTAATGTAGTTTTTATTTTTAATATCTTACTGACCTGTAAAGCAATCTCAAGTTTAAGAAAGGCACTATATAAATTAAAATCATTATATTATTTATTTAGTTTGTTTTTTTATATTAAAGGAATGCTTAATTTCTTCTCTCATTTGAGGATTAACCATTAGCTATCAGCTATTAGCTAAGTATTCAGTTATTTGATTAATACATTTAAGTAAAACAGTTATTTTAATTATACATTTTAATTATATCAAGAACATAATTACATTGCTTATTTACATGTATTTACTCAAGAAAGTAATGAGTGTATATATGGATGTGATCTTTACCCACTATATTTCTTGCGACAGAGCTCACTACAACAAATACACTTACAATAAACACAACAAAAAAATGTTTTTTTACACAAATTACACAAAAAATCAACATAAAATCAGAAAAGAAAGTTTAAAAAAAACACCCTGGTGTGTGTGTGTGTGTGTGTGTGTGTGTGTGTGTGTGTGTGTGTGTGTGTGTGTGTCTATGTGTGTGTGTGTGTGTG
>JBBPDH010208241.1:0-14127 GCA_037974565.1 Clupeocharax schoutedeni
AACCTTGGGTTGACTTTGAGAGTGACACTGAGCATGAAGTTAGGACTTCAATGACTGTGCGAGGAGGAACACCTGTTTTTTATACTGGCGTACGGTCTTTTCCGGTACCTCGTGACCGTACGTGCCCGATGTGCGTGACAGTGCCTAATCTAAAGTAGGTCGACATATTTTACTTCATAACAACAAATGAAAATATTTAGCCTAAACAAGCCCTTTGGTTTTAGGTTATGTAGGGAAAATTTGTTGTCTGTTGTAGTTTGTGGAAACCTCTGTAAAGGCTTAAAATACCTATACAGAGTTTTCTACTACAACAGAGAACACATTTTAGGCTTTAAATTAGAAACTAAAGTGGTTTGTGGTAATGTGGGTCTGTGGTAGGTAAATTCTAGATGATCCATAACTGTAAGCTAGTAATGTAATTCGAACATTTTTGTAGTAGAATTTACTCAGAATTTACTTAAATTTATGATAACAAGATAACAGTACGGTGATTGCTGCTTTACTGAGATGCTCATTGAATGTTCTGAAGGAGCGCAGTTTGGCCAATTGCCTATTGAAGATACTGGCTGTTATTCACTATTTGAATAAAACAAAGTATAAACATGTCCACATTTTCAACCAAGCTCATGTAAACTCTTGACCTCTAACTCCATCCATGGCTCATAAAGCCTGAATGAACAAAATGGCATGAACGTGGTCCGTCACTCACACCAGTCATGTCACACGCAAGAGTCTCAGACGTGAAGCACATCACGTGGTATAAAAGCCTAGGTCAAGGAGGTAGACACTGCTCAGTCACTGAGCCATCACCAGTCACCATACCAGCCTCATCTCTTCAGGACCGTGAGCACTCCAGTTGTCCCTCTACTCCACTCAGAGAGCGTTATCAGCGCAAAGCGTATGGACAACCTACTCTCTCTTGTCTCTCTGTGATTAGGTTCATCCTCCATGCTACACTGGGCTAACCGGCTAACAGGCCAAGATTCGTGATATTATTCTTGAGCCTAACGCAGTAAAACCAGTAGAGTTCGTTGGCTTGTGTGAGACCATGGCCCGACAGGCGGCTATGATTGATGAGCTCAGTCGGGTTGTGGCAGGCACGTGTGGAGGCCTAACAACAGCTGTCTGCTACAGGCGGCATCCCGGGCCCATTTTTTAAAATTTGTATTTATTTAAAAGGGACAGAGTACATTATTAATCAACATGATCACTTCATGAGTCATTAAATGCACCAGATTTACTTCCGTGGTGCCTAATAGGTTGATGTTGTTAAAAAAACAAACAATACACATGATGACATACATTAGCATTCATTATACAATGAGTTCCCATTACTTCCATTATACAGAATAAGTGTACTGCAATGATTAGGACATCCTATTCAGATGGAAACCAAAACTCTGAAAAACTGAATGGGGGGATTATCTAATCATAATCTTATTTTCGAGTTTCAGCCTATCCGCTACAAAACCAACTGGCAAATAGTAGGATCGCACTGAGGAGGAAGAGACGGGGCTCTCGCTCAGGGAGGGAGCATAGTCACATGAGAAGGAGATGAATCAGACCATCTCTTCCCTCCATAGTCATGGGGAATGAAAGATCTCTCCCCAAAAAGATTGTCAAGCTAAAATGGCGCTAACTTCTTACCAGACTAAATTCCAGCACTGTAGCATCATGATTCTAACAGAGACCTGACTAATACTGTTATCTTCTGGCATGAATGTGATGCTGCCCAGATTTCAGCAGATGTGGGTGGACAGGATGAGGCAGAGAGGGAAGAGGAAAGGAAGGTGACTGGCAGTGTTTGTGAACAACATATGGTGTAGCCCTGGGCATATAAATGTGAAAGAACAAGTATATATCAACACAAAATAGGCATACTGTTCATTACCTAGTGCACCTTGTCCCTGTGTATGAGTCAACAATGCGCAGTGAGCCAGCAGTCACCCAAACAGTCCAGAATGGTCAAAGGAGTGTCAACTGTGTGGGAAGTGCTTTGTGATGACTGTTGGACATTGACAGTCTTGTGATCTACGTTACAGACAACATTAATTTCTGTGTGGATAACATGGTACACACGAGGACTGCACAATGCCTCCCAAACAACAAGCACTGAATTTCTCCAGAAATCAAGACCATCTTTAAGCAAGAGGGTGTTTGGAGAGGCCTTAGAACCATCTCAGGCCACAAAGAACAGAAGTCTCTGCCTGTTGATATGTGAGGTGGACAAATGAACTCAACCACTTTTTCCACAGGTTTGTTTTATCTTCCACTGCCTCTCCACCTATACTATAGAGGTGCAGAGGCATAGAGGTAAGGAGAGGTAAGGAGAGAACTGAACAGAATCAAAGCCAGGAAGGCAGTGGGTCCAGATGGCATCAGCTCAAGGGTTGTTAGATCCTGTGTGGACCAACTGTGTGGGGTAAATGTGCACATCTTCAACCGCTTGTGTGGAAAAACTCTTGTGTGGTACCAGTGCTTAAAACCCCACCTCAACAGCTACAGGCCAGTTGCTCTGACATTCCACCTGATATAGACTCTTGACAACAGTACGCAAGAACCCAGGGCTATGTTGGACAGGGTTGTCTGCAGTACTGGGGCCCCACAAGGAACGGTTCTGGCACTGTTCCTCTTCACCATCTACACTGCAGACTTCCCTCAGAACTCCACCAACTGCTTACTGCAGAAGTTGACTCTGCAGAAGTTGTCGGATGACTCTGCAATAGGCCTCATCACTGATGGATCCAACAGGGAGTATAGACAACTGACCCAGGACTTTGTGGATTGGTGCCAGCAGAACTACCTTTATATCAACACTGGAAAAATCTAAGAAGCTGTTGTTAGACTTCCACAGGCACAAGCATCCTCCACTGCAACCACTAAACATCCAGAGTATTAACACTGAGGCTCTGGAGAACTACAGTTACCTTGATGTTCAGATGGGGGGGGGCAGCTCTGTTCTAGGATGCTCTCTGGACCCAGTAGAGGTTGTGACTGACAAGATAATGGTGTCTAAGTTGTCATTCCTTTTTTAGGGGTAATATATTAATGTAAGCATTGCGCAGTTTTTCTGGTGCATGGTTAATGTTTTTACTTTTACTGTTGTTTAATGTTTTTGTCAATACCTTCTCATTTTTAATGTGAAACAGACATACATATACTTACACAGGTTTATATATATGCTACATGTCTATATTTGTAACTTACTTGTATAGTATACTCTTTTATTATTTAATGCTGTGTATAGCTTTATTCTCTTGTTTTTTGCTGCTCTTACTTTTATACAGTCCACTTTCTGGCATAAAAAAAGTTTATATATAATATCTGGGCTCCTGAAGAGTCTGAAGAGTCAAGCAAATTAGCATCTTTCAAATGAGTATCTTTACCCAGCAGCAAAATAACTGCTGTTAAATCTAATATAAAAATGCTTAACCTTTGAGCTTCTTGGTGGGAAACAACTTCTTGGTGGGAAAATGAATACAGTAATTAGTGCTTAAATATCATGTAAATTTCCACTAGGAGCCTGCTGAAATTAAAAGCTGAGGTGGCAATCTGGAAAATTAGAAAGATTTTTTACCTGGACTTCAATTGCACCCTGCCCCTATAGCCACATATTTAATCTTAATGGCTCACTGATTACCATATCCATCCCTACAGTCAAACATATGTGCTCCTTCTCCACTGAAGTCTAAAGACCACAATAAGGTTTCATTATCTATGTGTGATCCAAAATGCATATGGAGTTATTGTTGTAGGCAATATTGCTTTTTTTCAGTGGCTCTATAATTTAATTTGTAGAAGATAAGTCTTGCACATTTGTTAATTCATTTTCCTAAACTGTTTATTCCAACCAGGGTTGTAGGTGTCTATCCTAGCACACAGAGGGCAGAAGGTAAAGAAACACCCAGACACAAAGAATTCAAAACAGAAAGGACCTTGGCTGTCACCTGGGGACTGAACCTTCTCGCTATGAGATGATGTAAGCACTGCAACACCAATTCAGACTTCCATCCGTCCATCCATCCATGATCTGAATATTTATCCTTAACCCTGCTGTAGCCTTTCCCAGCAATCATAACAGGTTGAAGAAACATCCTGGACAGATTGCCAGGCCATTGCAGGGCAGAAACATGCCTGTTTACCTGAAATGTGTGTCTTTGGACTAAGGAAGGACACTGGACACAAGGAATACACACAGAAAAAACTTTGGTTCTTCTGGCAGGGATTTTAACCATAGACCTTATGACTATAGGATGATCTAATCACTGTACCACCATGCCCTCCTGAAAAGAACCTTTGCAGTTGTGACGGTCGCCTTGCCCACGGGACGGCCCCTCTGGGGCTTTCCCAGAACATTAAGTGTCTACGTCTTTTCCCTTGGGTGTGGGGGTTTCCCCCAGTCCATGTGCCTGTTGTCCAATTCTCTCCTTCCTCCCTTCCCCTCATACCACCCTTGTCTCCTGTGTAGTCTGACTTCCCTATTTGTGTCATTCCCCTTTCATTATGAGTTTTACCTGGTCCTAGTTTCCCCGTAAGGAATATAAGTTCCAGTCCGGCCGCTGTTTCACTGTGTCTGTATTAGTCAGCCTATGTGTAGTGTGTGTCTGTGCTGAGCTCCTGGCTTGTGATACATAGAGTTTTGTCTTGTACTAATGTTTCTCTGTTTCCCATTCCCTCAGGCTCGTGCTGTGTGAAAAGTGGGTCCACTCTCTGAGTCAGGCTTTTGCATTCTCCGTGCTCGGGAGAGTTACTGGTTGTCTTCGGACTTTGCAAGCCTGACCGGCCAGAGAGTTATTATTTCCTTGTATATCTGAAGCACAAGTTCCAGCCGAGTTTGTATGTTTGGTTTGGGTTGTTTTTCTTGAGTTTATGACTCTCTGTTGTTGAGTTCGTTTCCTCATTGTCTGTATTTTGTGTTTGTTACCTTGGGGCTGGAATTCTGTTTGTCCACCGTGCCTGCACGCAGGACGGTTAAGTGAGAAAACGTAATCACCTGGCTGGAACATGAAAGCGCTGCTAGCGTACATCTGGAATGGGTAGAACGCTGACATCAAGACAGAGTTGGCATACCGAGATATTGGTCTCAACCTTGATGAAGTCATCTAACTGGCTCCTGCTCTAGATGTGCATCTGCGTGAAAAAGCAGGACATCCGAGGACGGCCAGCCATCAAGTTTCCCCACCTTGCCTCTCGTCTGCCTCCTCCCATCGGGGCACTGCCACCACAGTCACTTCCCCTATGGAGCCATTTTTATATAAATAAAAATTATTATTATTATTATTATTATTATTATTATTATTATTATTACCTTTCCTGTGCACACTACGTCTATTGAAAGCCCGCAGGCTGCTTACCCTGTTGACATTCCCCCAGAGTATGCTGATCTGAGTGAAGCATTTTCTGTGTCTAAGGCCACCTGCCTCCCTCCACACCACCCTTGGGATTGCGCGATTGACCTCTTTAAGGGTAAGACCCCTCCTCGGTCACATGTTTACCCCTTGTCTGAGCCGGAATCTCGGGCAATGGAGATATATGTGGCTGAGATGCTGGAGCAGGGGTTCATCTGGAAATCGCGCTCTCCTGCTTCGGCCAGTTACTTTTTTATTGAAAAGAAGGATGCGGGTCTCAGGCCCTGTATAGATTACCGTGGGCTCAATGATGTCATGGTGATGTACACGTACCCACTCCCGTTAATCCCCGCTACCATTGAGCGCCTCCGGCGAGCCACTTATTTCATTAAGTTGGACCTCCGGAGTGCGTACAATCAAGTGCGCATACGGGAGGATGATGAGTGGAAGACGGCCTTTAGCACCACCACTTAGAATATTTGGTGATGCCATACGGAATAGCAAACGCACCAGCTGTGTTCCAGGGGTTCGTCAATGACGTACCCCGGGACATGCTGGAGCGGTTTGTGGTCGTTTACATCGACGACATCCTCATATTATAACGCACATTCCAGGAGCACGTCTCCCATGTGCGTCAGGTCCTCTCCCGTTTGATAGAGCACGGGCTGCTAGTGAAGGCTGAGATGTGCGAGTTCCACAAGAGGGAGGTCGCCTTTCTGGGTCATCGCATCAGTAAAGCGGGGGTTAAAATGGAAGAAGCAAAGGTTAATGCGGTGACTGAGTGGCAAGCGCCCACAACAGTAAAGGAGTTGCAACAGTTTATTGGCTTTGCAAATTATTACAGAAGGTTTATAAAGGGCTTTAGCACCGTAGTGGCCCCCTGACCTCCCTCCTCTGAGGCAAACCCAAGACTTTATGTTTTGACGCAGCCGCGCGGGAGGCATTTCAGAGACTGAAGACGGCCTTCGCCTCGGCCCCCATTCTGCGCATGCCTGACCCAGAGCGTCAATATACCGCAGAGCTGGATGCCTCAGAGGTGGGAATAGGAACTGTACTGTCTCAAAATCAAGGTTTTCCATGGAGATTACATCCCTGTGCTTTTCTTTCCAGAAAACTGACCGAGGCCAAACGGAACTACGACGTCGGCAACTGAGAGCTGCTCGTGGTCAAGAAGGCGTTGGAGGAGTGGCATCACCTTTTGGAAGGGGCTCAACAGCCCTTCGTAGTGTTCACTGCCCACCGCAACCTAGAGTATGTGTGGAAGGCCAAGAGGCTGAACCCCCAGCAGACGCGTTGGGCTCTATTATTTTTGCGGTTCGACTTTCAGATTTCAGATCAAGTGTCCGCCTGGTAAAAGCTATGTCCCAGAGCCACTAAGGGGCAAGATGGTAGAATGGGCTCACGTCACCGGCCACCCGGGCATCATGCGAATGCTGGAAGTCGTATCACAGAAATACTGGTGGCCATCACTGAGCAGGGATGCACGTCACGCCGTGCTTTCCTGCTCGGTGTGTGTGACCACAAAGAGCCCACGCACCCTCCCGGCAGGTAAGCTATTACCCCTACCAGACCGTGGTCTCACCTGGCGGTGGATTTTGTGACGGACCTCCCGGTGTCTAAAGGGAAGACCGTGATTCGGGTTCTGGTGGACAGATTCTCGGAGGGCTGTAGATTTATCCCTTTTTGTTCTCTCCCCTCTGCTCGACAAGTTGCAGATGCGCTGTTCCAGTCAGTGTTCCGGTTCTACGGTCTCCCGGAGGACATCGTGTCCGATCACAGCCCCCAGTTCACCTCAAGGATCTGGTGGGCCTTTTTGAGCCATCTAGGAGCTGCCGTCAGCCTGACCTCCGGTTACCACCCTCAATCTAATGGTCAGGCTGAACGAACTATACAGGAGCTCAGCCAATTCCTCCAGGCATATTGTCAGAGCCGGCCACATGACTGGGTAGAGTTTCTCGTGTGGGCAGAGTACGTCCAGAACTCCTTGCACCACTCTGCCACGGGTATGACACCTTTCGAGTGTGTGCTTGGGCGTCAACCCCCCTTCTGTCCCTGGGATTGGGAAGTCACAGTGGCTCCAGGCATAATTGACTGGTTCCGTCGGGCAGAGACGGTGTGGGAGGATGCATACACTTCCATCCAGTGGGCAGTTCAGCGGTTTAAAGAACGTGCCGACCGTAAGCGGAGAGAGGTACCCCCAATCAAGGAGGGGGATAAAGTGTGGCTAGCGACGCGGGATCTCCCCCTTCAACATCCGTGCTCCAAACTTCCCCCTCTGTTTACTGGCCCCTTTTTGGTGTTAAAACAAGTTAACGCAGTTTCTTTTAAGCTTTTGCTTCCCCCTGACATAAAAGTTCAGCCTGTTTTTCATGTCTCCCTCCTCAGGCTCATCCATCCCGGTCCACTTCATGAGGGCGAGATGGCCGTCACACCTCCCCCAGTCTTGGAGATCGACGGTACTCCAGCCCACCGGGTGCGTGCACTATTAGACTTGCGCCAGAGTGGGTTGTAGTACTAAGTGGATTGGGAGGGGTCTGGCCCGGAGGAGCAGAGCTGGGTTCCGGCCCGAGACGTACTCACCCAAGAGCTGAAGTATGACTACCACCATGCACGGCCAGACCGCCCGGCTCCGCGTCTGCGGGGCTGTCCTCCTCTCCGTCCTCATAGAGCTGCTCCTGTCAGGAGTGGGTGTGTTGAGGGGAATCCCCAGGAGGGGATTCCATGTAGGAGGGGGCGTACTGTGACAGTTGGCTCGGCTTCCCCAGAATATTAAGTATCTACGTCTTTTCCCTTGGGTGTGGGGGTTTCCCACAGTCCACAAGTCTGTTGTACAATTCCCTCCTTCCTCCCTTCCCCTCGTACCACCCTTGTCTCCTGTGTAGTCTGACTTCCCTATTTGTGTCATTCCCCTTTCATTATGAGTTTCACCTGGTCCTAGTTTTCCCGTAAGGAATATAAGTTCCAGTCCAGCCCCTGTTTCACTGTGTCCGTATTAGTCAGCCTATGTGTAGTGTGTGCCTGTGCTGAGCTCCTGGCTTGTGATACATGGAGTTGTGTCTTGTACTAATGTTTCTCTGTTTCCCATTCCCTCAGGCTCATGCTTTGTGAAAAGTGGGTCCACTCTCTGAATCAGGCTTTTGCATTCTCCGTGCTCGGGAGAGTTTCTGGTCGACTTTGTACTGTGCAAGCCTGACCGGCCAGAGTGTTATTATTTCCTTGTATATCTGAAGCACAAGTTGCAGCCAAGTTTGTATGTTTGGTATGTGTTGTTTTTCTTGAGTTTATGACTCTCTGTTGTTGAGTTCATTTCCTCATTGTTTGTATTTTGTGTTTGTTACCTTGGGGCTGGAATTCTGTTTGTCCACTGTGCCTGCACGCAGGACGGTTAAGCAAGAAAACATAATCACCAGTCTGCGACTGGCTGTATGTGTGTTCACCAGTCTGCGACTGGCTGTATGTGTGTTTCACAAAGTGACCTGTGTCTATGACTGTAAGCCAGTAACCTTATCTTGAGTCCACCCTCATTTTGAAAGAAACGACCTTGGCGTCCGCCCCATCCCTTTCAACCGCTGCACCATGACATCAGTCCCAGTCTTGAATAAAAGACCTGGCTGATGATCGAATCACTGCACCATCATGCCATTCTTATTCAGTCAAGTCATATCAAATATGTTTTGAGGCTGAATATATATTTGGCATCTTCAATTAGTGACTTTATTTTTGAAATGCCAAACCAATGTGAAAGTATTGTTTTCAGCACAAGTTTTTACACATAAGTGATTTAAAGTAGGTAAAGGTGTACATAAGCTGGGATTTACAGACAATCTGTCCAAGATGTTTCTTTGCCTTTTGCCCTTGGATAATGTTCAGCACTCCCCAGATTAATTACATTATTGAAAAGACATACAAAGATAGTTAGACAGACATTGAGCTTCAGCAAGGAGTGTAAGGAAAGGAAGAAAAGTAAAAAGGGCACAGAAAGTAAGACCAGGGTGAAAGAGTGAGGGTGGAAGTTGCTGACAGAATACCTGGCTGGGTCTAACATTATTAGAGGTTCCCAGTGTTAGTGTACTATAAAATAACAGAACATGCAAACACAGATCAATGCTTCCCTTTGTAATAAAATGATAAAATGTTTCTTTATTAAAGTTTGCTTCACACAAATCAGTAACAAATATACACCTGTCACGTGCCTCTGCTGAGTGTATGTGGAAAGATTGAGAGCACCAGAGGAAACCGCCATACTGTTCTTGTTACGTTTATTCTTGACAACTGAAACTGGCTCGAGGGCCATACAAACATAACATAAAAACCAAAACAGGACTAGGAGTACTCACATGAGACACAGGAGAGGGACTGACACATAGGACAGCACTGTGAGACAAAATACCACCGTGACAGGACAAAACAGAACAGAACATGACTCCCAGAAAAAAAATAAAACAGAACTAAGGCTCCTCAGCTAATGCTGGAATAAGATTAAACAGAAAACAAAGAAAACCCAAAAGCATGACATGGCCTTACGGCTACGCCAGTCCAGGCCGTGACAGTACGCCCCCTCCAAAAGGCGCAACTCCGGGGCGCCAACAAAAACCTCCTCCAGCCCAACTATCAATAGATGTCAGGGGGAAAGAGCAGCAAAACAACCCAAAAAAAAAAAACCACGGTGGCGGTGGCGGCGGCAGACACCGCAAATACACAGGTAAGGCACACGGTGTGCATGTCCAACAATGTTCAGTTTGTGCTCTCAGCACTACATGCCCACACCGCAAACTGTCAAAAGGCTTCACTGATACCTCAGTGAACGGGCCACACAGTGCACCATCCGGCGAAACAGGGGCAAGACCAGCTGACTTGGAGGCTGGTTGTGGCTTAGATGAAGGGCCGCCAGGCTCGGACGCTGATAGTGACACCGACGCCGGGATGTCTGGTGGAGTTGTGGATCACAACGCTGGCTCAGGGATCCCAGATGAGGTCGCGGATTGCGAATCGGGCTCAGGAGCAGCAGGTGGGGTTGCTGACTGCGACTCGGACTCTGAAACCGCAGGCGGGGTTGCAGACTGCGACTCAGGCTCTGGAACAGCAGGCGAGGCCCCTATCGGCCCCTCAGGCTCTGGAACAGCAGGCTAGGTCGCGGACTGCACCTCAGGCTCTGGAACAGCAGGCAGGGTCGTGGACTGCCCCTCGGGCTCTGGAACAGCAGGCGGGGTCACAGACTGCGACTCTGGAATGGCAGGCGGGATCACGGACTGCGACTCTGGCTCTGGAACAGCAAGCGAGGTCGTGGACTGCGACTCAGGCTCTGGAACAGCAAGCGAGGTCGTGGACTGCGACTCGGGCTCTGGAACAGCAGACGGGGTCGCGGACTGCACCTCAGGCTCTGGAACAGCAGGCGGAGTTGTGGCCAGCGACTCGGGCTCTGGGCTCTCTGGCTTGGCTGCAGTCTGCGACACACCTTCCGAGCAGACTAGTGGGGACAGAGACTGGGCAAAGAAAATTAAAAGGTCAACGAAAAAGAGAAAGGGCTCAATGGGGGGGATATAAGGGAGCTACAGGGATCCTCTGGACTTCAGCTAAACCCTCTAAGGTGTTTCTAGGGACAGGCCTTGGGGCGGCAGGCTTAGTCAGGGACAGGACAGGGGTTAACGGGCTACCGAGGGAGCTTACAGGGTTTACTGGAACCGTCCGGACTCTGGACTGACCGTCTACAAAGTGACCAGGGACAGGAAACGCGGCTGCAGTCTCAACCATGGGTAGTAAAAAGGGCTATTGGGGAAACTACAGGCTCTACAGGGACCGTCCGGACTCTGGTTAAACGATCCAGAGAGTTGCCTGGGACAGTAAATGAGGCTGCAGTTTCAACCAGGGGCGTTATGGGGCCTACAGGGATAATTATAAGGCTAGCAGGGGAAAATATAGGGCCTACATAGACAAAAGGGATAACCGGAGGAAGGCTTAGAAAAACAGGAACTTTTGGGGCTACCCTCACTGGGGCTACAACTTTATGAGCTACCACTGTAGGGGCTACGACCGTGGGAGCTACACTGCAAATAGCCTCACCACCAGTAGCCGCACCACAAGCACCCAGTGCTTGTTAAGCACCCAGTTTATGTTAAGCTGGGGGCTTAACATAAACTGGCTTTGTCCACGAGTCGGGGAACCATAGCGCTAAGCTAGGCGGGGAGCTACTGCTCACGGGCCCGATCCTTAGGCCTGGGGACCCTAATTCTAGCTTAACTGGTGATTCACCAGGGACAAGCTCTCTAAATGAGTCAGGGAAACAAGAGACTAAGCTAGGCGGGGAGCTACTGCTCACGGGCCCGATCCTTGGGCCTGGGGACCCTAATTCTATCGCAGCCGGAGGACTGGGGGTTACTGTGTCCGCCCCTGGACACGATGGGCCCACCAGAGACAGAACTGGATCCACTAAGGCAGCTACACAGCTGCTAAAGGGCTCTAAATCACTTTTTGGGGCCTTCACTGAGATTACCGTGTCCATTCCTGGACACGCCGGGCCCACCGGAGACAGAACTGGATCCACTAAGGCAGCTACACAGCTGCTAAAGGGCCCTACAGCACTTCTCGGGGCCTCAACTGGAGTTACCGTGTCCACTCCTGGACACGACAAGCCCTCCGGAGACAGGACTGGTTCCTCTACAGCAGAAAAAAGGCTACTTACGGGCTATACAGTGCATCTCGGGGCTTCGCAATGGGTTACTGAGTCTACAGACACGCTTGGTCCCACAGGGACCACTTCTGAAATAGCAGCTGGGGCTACATGATCTGAAAGAAAAAAACAAGAAGCCTGCTAACATAGCCATTGAGGCGCCTATGCTGGACGCAGGAGTTATGGGGTTTGCCAGGGGAGCTACGGAGTTAGCAGACACAAACACAGGGCCTGCTAAAGCTGCCACTGCGGTTCAGAGCTACCTGAAAGAGCTACATAGTTAGCCTGGTGAGCTACTAGGTCAGCGGTCAAAACTCCGAGGCCCGTTAACATAGTTACTGAGGCAACACGGGCCGAGGGAGCTATGGGGTTAACCGGGCTGTCAACAGGGTTAGCCGTCGAGGTGATATCGTTAGCTCGGAGGGAGGCTGTGTTTACAAACGGGCCAAGGAGGCCCACCAAAAAGAGCTGCTGAAGCTAAAGAGTTAGCCAAAGGAGCTACATGCTTAGCCGAGAGAGAGCTTGTGTTTAGACATTGGGGCCGGTTAGGTCTACAGAAACGGGATTAACTGAAACGGGACCTACCGGAATGAACAAAGCTGGAGCGGACTGAACAGGCACGGGCTTCTTCGTGGTTAGCCTCACAAACAGGAGCCACTGTAACGGGAGCTACTCTTTCACGAGTTTCTCTAGCAGGAGCTACTCTTTCATGAGTATCTCTACCAGGAGCTACTCTTTCACGAGTATCTCTACCAGGAGCTACTCTTTCACGAGTTTCTCTACCAGGAGCTACTCTTTCACGAGTTTCTCTACCAGGAGCTACTCTTTCATGAGTTTCTCTACCAGGGGCTATTCCTCTGAGGGTGAGGCCAACTAGGCCTGAAGCTACTGGAGCTAAGCTAATCTGTCTGGGGCCTGCTACAGGCCCGGGGCGCGCTACGGCTTCGGGGAAATTAGGAGAGGCAGAAGTGACTGGGCTGTCTGAGGAAGCATAATGTGTGGCTAGGAGCATAAAAACTATAGTACACAGGACGGAGCCCTCTATAGGAGCTCCCGAAGCCACTGGGCTCGTTGGACTGATCTTGACGCTCAGGGACTGGGCTTCTTTGTTTACATGGTCTGAAGGGATCCTGCTCTCCGACACCACCCCTGGCTTGGAGTGGAACTGGCTGTTCTGGGAGCTAGTCTCCAGCTCTGTCCGTTTGGAGGTGGAGTGCCTTTCTTTTTCACTCTCTCATCGCTCGACGTCCTCCTCCGCCTTGGCCGAGACCTCCAAAATCCTCTGTCGACTTGTTTGTGACCCTGGAGCTGGCTTCTGAAGCCGGGGAGCAACTGCTTCCAACCCTGGAGCTGAAGCCTGAAGCCGGGGAGCTTTGGTCTCTGAGCTGGTGTTATTGTCTGGAAAAGGGGGGCAGCAAGGAGAGGCGGAGGAAAGAACCGGGTTACCGTGATCGGGGACTCTGGTTCCTTGGTGCATCTCAGGTAATGGTGACGGTGGTATTCTGTCACGTGCCTCTGCTGTGTGTATGTGGAAAGATTGAGAGCACCAGAGGAAACCACCATGCTGTTCTTGTTACGTTTATTCTTGACAACTGAAACTGGCTTGAGGGCCATACAAACATAACATAAAAACCAAAACAGGACTAGGAGTACTCACACGAGACACAGGAGAGGGACTGACACATAGGACAGCACTGTGAGACGGCAAGTCATGGTGCAAACTATAAATACAAGACATAACAGGACAAGAACCAATGAGGGAACACAGGGTGATTACAAAAGACACACATCAGGTGTAAGGGGTAACAGGACCAAAATAGACACAGGTGAAACAAGGGCCAGACAAGGACACTAGGGGAGGACCCCTAGTGCGTCTGCTAAGGAACACCAGGGACAAGGGAAGCAGGCACCCAGGAATAAGGAGAACATACAGGGAATAGACAGGACAAAACAGAACATGACTCCTAGAACTAAAACAAAACAGAACTAGAACTGCAAGCAGTTATTAACGTGGTCCAAGCGAAGGCGCGGTCCACATCCCGGGCGCCCTCGAGAACGAGCAAGTCGGGTCGGACGAACGCGTGCAGTGCGAAGAGCTGTCATGTGTAAGAA
>JBBPDH010208256.1:0-14126 GCA_037974565.1 Clupeocharax schoutedeni
TCCTGTGCTAAGTGTGTGATGATGAGGATGTAGTGAATCCCAGTTTTACTGAGTGTGTCTTAGCAACCGTGAAAAACAGCAAGAAACAGCAAGAAAACAGACTCCAAAACTGCTGTCAGTTATTTATTTTTAACGGAGCATGAGCTCTCGCAGCACTCGCGACACCGGAGCCACTGTCCTGAATACCGAGCTTAGGAGCTTTGGCTCCGTCGAGCGCCGAGAAACAGCCCGCAGCCAAAACCATAATGTTTATTTTTACTTTTTAGAAAAAAATAATTAAATCATATCTAAACCAAATAAAAAGAGCCTTTCCAGAACTGTGTCTGCCGAAGCTTGTCCAGCTCCACCCCTCCTACCCCATTTTTCCCTTTGGATCTGCATCACTCTCATTATTAACCTTTAGCGCCCTCAGTTGACGGAAATCCATCATAGCGACAGAGAGACTTTAATCCATGCATACCGTACAGATGAGCTCTCTATTAAAATAAGTGAGACAAATTAGTAAATGTACATATACTCTGACGCACAAAATACACACAAATAAACACTAGGCAAAGCAGAGAAACTGTCCTGACAGAAAAAACAAAAACTGCCTGAAATGTGTTGTCCATGAATAACTTTGGCATTTCTGGACCGTACTCCAAAAAGGGTGAAGCCACGTGTTCCTCTGAATGTTGTCACAAGCCCGTCCTGGTACCCAGTGTACGGAGCCCGACCTGCTGCTTTATCAGTGCCGTTCGCAACCATTTGGGCGATCAGGTTAGTTTTGGACAGTGTCTGCTCCTCTTTTCCTGTTATATAAGAAATAAACCCTTAAGTTCACGTTTAGCTAGCTGTCCTGCTCTTGTGCTGCTTTAAGTGGGAGTTCTCCTCCCTGTCTGATGTGTAACATGTTTCTAGTGCAGTAAAGTAATAACAGTTCTATCCTCCTAACCCCAGAATGGGCTTCACAACAAAAGAATCGTTTTACTGAAAATACCTCAGGGTAAACATTTGCTATATTTTTCCCTTCATCTGCTTCAAAGGTCATCCTGAGATGAGTCTTGCACAGCCCCTGTGTACCTGTGCCTGGATCGGGCCGTACTCCACCTGTTCCCCGTCTACAGTGATGACTCCGGGCTGCGTGATTGGCTCCAGCCTCAGGGCCCGGACGCGGCGGTACACCAGGTGTGGGCAGTCACAGGCCAGGTGCGTCCCTTTCTCCATGGCCAGGAAGAGCCTGAGGAGAGCTGGCCGCGACACGCCAGCCGTGATGTAGAACAAGTGAATGTGGCCGTCGCCTGGCCGGGCGTCCGGCGCCACCATCAGGTCCTCGGCCAGATGAGAGTGGCACGTTGCCAGAACCAGAACGAAGTCTTGATCCTCCACTACCATCCAGTCTGTGGGTACCGGCTCTCCAAAAGGGTTCATGAGGTCTTCAGCCAGCCCATGCGCCTTCGGGTCAGTTCCTGTGGGGGGCGTTGTTGTAGAGTGAGCTATGGAATATGTTCTATTTTTTCTGTTTGGAAGGGGTGTGTGTGTGTGTGGTGGATGAAAGGAGTGAGTGTGGGCTGGTATAAACTGCACTTTTTCTCAAGCTGTAAATATTTGTAGGTCAGTTTATGAGGTAATGTTTGTGGATTGTCAGTAAAAACGAGAGAAATTTGATTTAATTAGGCCATTTGATTCCCTTACTTTTTATCACAAATGTGACAGGATGAACTATTTTATCTGAAATATTATTTTGGTTAAAAAAAAACAAACATTATCCTTCTGAATCAGCGCCCATCCTGAAACACTAATGCACATTTAAACCCCCTCTGTTTTGCAGGTATATCCTTCCAACCCCAGCAAATGAAGTTTGGACTGTGCTCTTACTTGCTACTGGACGTTGAGGGCTGTTCTGCTGCTGTGGGTTGGACACACATGGGATGGAGGAGCAGAATGAGGAAGGAGGGAGTGAAGGAAGGGAGGAGGATTCTTCTGTAGCCTGCAGGAAAGCCAGTCTGCCCCTGTAGGTCCGTAAGGATGCCAGACGGACCAAAGCGCCTACCAGGAAGCGCACGGCCCCCACAGGACGATACTTCTCACTCTCAATATCCACATCCGCCACAAAGCCCCAGGCCAGAGAGAGAAAGGAGAAAATCTGCCGGCCGGAGGAGAGACGCACAGACAGGAGGTCCAGGGGACAAACCAGACCCTTACACAGAACAAAACCACAGCTCAGCAGCAGATCTTCACCAAACACCGGCCCTGCCCTGAAACACACACACACACACATACATACACATACACACACACACACACACAAACACACACACATATATACATACACATACATACACACACACACACACACACACACACACACAAATATATGCAAACACACACATACATACACATACACACACACATGCATATATGCACACACACACACGCGCATGCAGACACACACACACACACACACATACACACACACACACACGAACATACATACGCATGCAAACACACACACATAGATACACAAACACACACACAGACACACACAGATACACACAGACACACATTGTGCATTAGGTCAGATGCTGTACACTAAATTCATTCTTATTGCTTTATTTCAGATCGAGTTTCAGGTGTCTTTGCACATTATCTTCATATTTGTTGTATATTTTGAAGACACTGCTGGAAATACTCTTTTGCGCAACATTGTTTTGTTTTTTCCCATATACGCCACCCTTTATAGCCTTGCCAGAGGCTTTTATCCAAAACGACTTTGAGCAAAAACGACTTTAAACCAAAGATCGGTAGTCACATAATATACAAGACCATAAATGTTCTTACCTCAGCTTCATATATGAAGAGGATGATGTAGGTAATCGTGTAGACAGTCATGTAGATGGACAGCTTGATGGAACCGCTGTGGCTTATTCTGGCTCTAAACGAAAAAACAGAGGTTCTTCATGTGGGAATGATCTCAGACTAGTTATAGCAGGAAACCATACCTATAAAAATGGTCATTTTATATGCGAATTGATATTGAAATAGAATATATATAACCGTGCCAATACTAATTCTAGACATCATGGGCTAAATAACTTGACATACTTTTTTCTTTAAGAAAAGCACTGGACTGCAAACAAATTACATTTACTCATGAACACTAAGAAAACTAAGAGTAAATAAGATACTGCTGTTGCACAGTGACAGCTTTTTATGTTACTAGTTACAAAATATTGTCTTTTACTGCTTATATGGCCAAGAAATCAGACAAAATGTTCATATAAACTTAAAATTATTTTAGCTGTATTCATTAAACAAGGAAATATGCTCACAAGACAATTCACAAGAAAATTCATCATAAAAATAATAAAATGTCATCATTTCACCCACTTCCACGTGGCCGTAACTATATTAGGCTTGTGGCCAGCAGATGAGAAAAGACAATCACCACCAAAAACTGAAAAATAACTGCAAATGGTTTCCATCCATGGCCAAATACATTTATTTATTTTACGTTAATGAGTTCCAAAAAAGGGAAAACATTTACTTTTAGATGTGACTGAGGCTGAATATGATTAATTTAAATTTGTACATGCTGACCTAGAAAAGATCTGCAGTACTAGCCCTGTTAACATCGACCTCACTCTCTTAACCCTGAGTTACTATAGACTGCTCTAAAGCAGTTCTTCAAATACTGCAGCATATAAATCTGCTGTGCATACCTTAGTACTGGTCACAACATACACTTTTTTTAAATATTCCCATTTTTATGCGTATCATTTATTTGTATAAATACGTATGTTTATCTGCCGTGAAAATAGTTTCTGATATTAAACCGGTCTGTGAAGAAATAAAGGTTGGGAACCACTGGTGTAGTTTGTACCCTCCAACACTAGGATGAGTCAGTGATGTCTTACCTGGTGACAGTGAAGCCTTTTCCCAGGAGAATCAACATCAACAGGAAAACCAGGAAACTGACCGAGAAGAGCAGCTTCCCTGGAGCAACGGCAGAGACAACGAAACAGCTCAGCTCTCCTGAAAATACTCAGCACTTACAAGAGACATTCACAACGTTTCTGCACTTTTTAAACCCTAATAGTGGGGTAACAACTCTTAAATCACTGTAAAAACTCATTAATCTCTAAGGGTGGCTTGCCAGACAGAACTATTCAATTCATTTACATTTAGGCATTTATCAGATGCTTCTATCCAAAGCTACTTCCACTCCCTACCTACAGGGGGCAGTCTCCAAGGACCAACTTAGGATTAAGGATCTTGCTCAGGGACACAGTGGTGGTCTATTGAAGGTTCGAACCCAAGTATCCTACTCACTGAACTGCCTCCACCCATACTGAGCTTGCTCCACGCATTCAATTCCATTCTATTTATAAAGCGCATTTTACAACCAAGTTTTCACAAACGAGTTTCACAGAGTCCAGGTCTGAGCCCCTAGTGACTAAACCAAAGGCGATATATACAGGACATTTTAGCGACCACTATCAGGTGGGTTTGGTGCAAATGTAACACAGAAACTATGTCTACGTTTATGGCATGTAGTCAAATGACACTCTCAGACATGCCCAGTTACTCTTCCAGCCTTCACCGTCTCCAATGTGAATATAAAAGTGTGGAAACTTATATTTGCAGATGCAAAAATATGAAAGAATCACACTTTTGATGACTGAAACACTGCGGTTGATCTCTCAGTCAGTATTTTGTCACCACAAAGCATTGATTCTGAGGTCGTTCCAAAACAGAAAAGGTCTCACAAGAGGAAATTCTAAGGCTAAAATTCTGAAGCTCTGGGCTTTAAGGGGACTTTGTTTAACAAGAGTGATGTTAAGCAGCTGGTTAGATCTTAGCTGTTTAATTATCTGTTTTCTTGTCAACTTTTTAAATGACAAACTATCAGCAGAAGCATTAGCACCAGGATTGCTAATCTAGAATCAGTTCATTCAGAAAAAGACCATGATAAATCTGATTCGAGATCAGTCTTAACCCTTAACGAAGAGTCAGAAGCAGTTTGAGTGGGTTAGAAGAAGTTTTGGATGGCAAAGATTCAATTACGATTGACTTACGTTTGTTTTAGACTCACAGCTACAAAGTAAATATGTCTGATCAGGCACATCTGGGTCAGTGGGAAAACTCTGTAAATCAGATATTGGCTACTATACTTTTACAGTAGTCATTACTTATTCCGGGATCTACTGGGAGGAGTTCAGGAACTGATCTCCAAAATTCATGAAGATAAAACACTCTTTGTAAGCAAGACTGATGTGTTAGTTTTGTCTTGTGCACTGAAGTTAAACCTTTTGGTCAAATTGAGCAATGATACATTTGGAGAAAAAGATTCTTCAATTGTTTGTAATTTTGAACTGTTTGGCGTGTAAATGAGGGTAAAAGACGTACACGTCAGGTGAACTGGGCTTTCGAAAATTGACCGTAGATGTGAGTGTGTGAGTTTGAGTCCCACAGTGGTAAATTAACATTGTTACAACAGAAAGTGGACAGTACAAAAGTAAGAGCAGCAAAAACAATAGAATAAAAACTGTACGTATATGTAAATATAAACCTAAGTATATATATCTGTACACACTGAACGCTCTATGGGAAGAAGGCATGCCAACTGAGGCGGCATTTAGGTGGATGTTATTTTGATGCACATCACTGACCAAAACATTATTGTAGACCAAGTATATCATTAGATAGTAACAGAATTCCCTCACTGCAGTGGCCTCTTTGAGTTAATGAATAAAACGCATACGTGGTTCTAGACAGGGGCCAGAGTGGTCCAGGGCCGCTGTAGAATTGCTCCAGCACCCAACAGCCAATGATTTAAATATGAATTTCTTATTGCAAAGAACGGAAGAAACGCTACATGTGTTCTAGACGAACTGCTTAAAGCGCCACACACGCGCTGTTATCTAGAACCTGAAGACCAGCAGAGTGAACTGTAAACTTTGGTTGTAAAAGCGAACAGCTGGAGCCCGAAATGGACTAACTACAAAAAGGCAAATGAAAGGAAAATGATTCATTTTGCAACGTCATAGTTTACACATATTTGTGTTTTACTGTTGTACTTCACTACAATAATAAAACCTGTTTTTTATTGAGCTTAATCACACATTGCTCTTGTTATGTTGGTGAATAAGCAAAACCATTGAAGTCAGTAAACATGTCATTCATGTTCACTAAGTACCTTCATCTTTCTTAAAAGTTCTCTGCACAGCAATATGTAACTTAATATAGTTTGTGAATTTTTGCGCCTTACTAGAATGAGATGATGACGGTGTGATTTAAAAAGATGTGTGATTTCATGCTGTGAATAATAACTGTAATGAAAATAAATGAAAATATATGTTACATGTGCTGTTATATGCGGCCCCCCCAAAAAACACACTGGAAAGTTAACAGATTTGTTTAATAATCCTTTCGATAAGTTGCACAATGTTATCACATTGTGATCAGTTTGTGGGGACGGTACCTCAGTTGTGCCACTGGTACTATTGGGATTCAAACCCACAGCCTTCCAATTCCTAACCAGTAGGACACCAGCTGGAAACATTTCAATCTGACTAAATGGTCTGACTGAGTCAATATTCCATCTGCACTTGTTCAATATGGTAAGAAAGCAACGTAAATGGAGGAGTGTGGAGAGTCACGACCTCCTCAGGCAAGAAGAGAGAATCTATCGGTTACACGTCCAGAAACTGAGCTCCGGAAAAAGAAAGTAGGTCACCCTTGAGGGAATTTCACACGCGAGCAGAACCTGGTTGTAGAAAATGGCACTGATAGTCTACAATGACTCCATATTTCCATGCATTATCAGCGTTTCACCAACAGAGAACAGGAGTTTAGAGGGAACATTTCTGAACGCTTGCCTTGTTCCTGGTAAACACTCGGCTGGTAATATTTTAACAACCAAGCCTACAAACGAACTCAAATTCCCACCACAGCCTCTGGTCCCTCCTCATTCCTACATAGTCAATTTGTTCCTGCCAGAGCAGAAATTATTCCAGTGCTAATTTGTAACCGATAAAGTGCTTGAATGCTGAGTAGTGATTGATCTGGTGGGTGAGGGGGAGGCATTAAAAACAACATTAGACATGCAGCTGAAGTTCCCTCATCATTTTGGATTAACGACTGTGTTAATTATATTCTCAAGCAACAAACGTTCTCTCGTACCTGGGTTTACATAAACACACTCACTAGAAAGAAAGTCGCCAGACTCCAAAGTCTCTTTGGAGAAACTCAACAAACAGCAAAGCTCAGCGGACCCCCGCAAAGTCGCAGTTCATTCGTGAATTTTTTCTTAGACCCAAACTAACAATTGTTCTCGAAAACTCCCACGAATTCGCAGAAACTGCAGATATCATCCGCTGCAGATATCATCCGCTGGCAGTAAATACTTTGTCATGGCATTTTAGTTATAAATTACCAAGAAAACTATAATGTACTAATTTTGTAACATAAATATTACAATAAATTCAGCAACAATTCCATATAAAATATAACTGTATACATTTTTGGTACAGTCCAGAGAACACAATCAATGGCGTCTTGGGATGGTGAAATACTGCTGTAATCAGAGACGGGAGGTCTGAAAGTAGCCAATCCGAGAACGTTATTTATTTCTTTCTGTTGATTGGCTGCTGCCCTGTGACGAATCCCTGGCAGCTGCCGTCCAGAAATCAGAATCAGAACAGTTTCAGTGTGATGCGTCTCGAGTTTACCTTTTCTTTAAGGGTAATGCATTGAACTCAAAAAACTTGTTTTGGGACCACTTTTTCGTGCTTCGTGGGTGCTCTTGGAACGTAACCCCCGCAAATTTTGGGGTTCGATTGTATTTGATAAATCAAGATCATGAGCCAGTCAAGCTAAAAATAAAATACACTTAACACGATGCTAGAACGGCTGATAGCATCAACTGATGTAATTTCATCAGATCGGATAAATCAAGGTCATGAGTAGGGCTGCACGATTATGGCCAAAATGATAATCACGATTATTTTGATCAATACTGAAATCACGATTGTTAAACACAATTATTCATTATTTTAGGTAAAACACATTTTTATGTCACTTTCTATTTTAAACAAACAGTAAGTGAACAAGGCTTTCAGTTCAAAACGAAACCTAAAATAAGAATAAAAATAATCAAATAAAATTTACCCAAGATAAAGGGCTTACAAAAAATAAACATGCAACTGTGAGTGTAACCATAAAGTGAAATGAAAAAAAAGAAGCCTCAGCAGAAAAGGCACTTATAACAAGGAACAAACTACAGGCCTACAGACTACACACACACACAGGCACACACACTTTCTCACACACACACACACTCTCACCCACACGCGCACACACGCACACACACACACTCTCTCTCACACACGCACGCACGCGCACAGGCAGGCACACACACTCTCTCATGCACACGCGCGCGCACACAGGCACACACACTCTCATGCACGCACACACGGACGCACACACAGATTTGCACACACACACTCTCACACACGGATGCACACAAACGCACGCACGCACACACACACTCTCACAAACGCACGCACGCACAAACACACACACTCACACACACACTCACAAATGCACACACACACACACTCACCCACACTCCTTTTTTAGGCAGCTTACTGAAGCCATAATCTCTTGTTCGCCCCATTTTTTTGAGAAAGTGTCTGATCTGATGTGCAGCAGAGCTGCTATTCAAATCGTCGACGATCATCTTAATTTAATCGTGGCAGCCAAAAACGTGATTAAAATTCGATTAATTGTGCAGCTCTAGTCATGAGCCAGCTGTTTTACTAAGCATGACTATGCCTGAAATGAACAGTTCCACTAGTAATAGATGTAGTAATAGTCAATTAAGTCATGTGAGTTTTATCACTCCAACCATATGCACAGCACACAATTAAACAAAACAACGTTCCTCCAAGACCTCTGTTCAACACAGCATCAACACAATCTACATAAGAGCAGGCATGACAGGACTTTCTTTTTGCACTCTGTATAGTCCTGTCAAACATGGTGCTGTCATAAAATGCCACTCCAGGAAATTTCGTCCCTGCTAGATCTGCCCTGGCCCACTGTAAGTGCTATTACTGGTTAATGGAAGCATTCAAGAGCAACAACAGCCACAAAGCCATAGATCATGCAAACTGAGAGAGCAGCTGCTCACTATCACTGAAGTAGTGAAGAGAATGCTCTACTGGACTACGGAGCAGTGGGAATCAGTTCTGTGGAACACGTTGTTGTTTTATACTGTTGTGTTTGAGAGGTGCCATCAACTGGAATCACATTCCTTATACTTGTTGCTCACAGACTCGGGCAATAAATGTGATTCTGATTCTGACTCTGATCCTGATCGGCTGACTGCCACTGTACGACACTCAAAACTTCACTGGGCTCTTGTTGTATCTGTTGGCTGCAGGGTGGATGTTTGCTGGCGGCTGCAGGACTAAACACCAAACAAACTACAGCAGCGTCACATCAGGAAGTGTTTTGTGTGGAACTGGGCACTGCGTCAATTGACGCATGCAGCCATTATAGGTATAGCCAGTTAGCCTCTGTTCTAGCGTTAAATTAGGTTTTTTTTGTCAAAAGCCACGGGGAGCCACAACATTTTTCAGGGTTTGTGTTAGTCCCATTAATACCAGATAAGGATGCAGTAAACCCCCAACATTCATGGGAGTTACGTTCCAAAAAGCACCCATGAATTGTGAAAAACTGCAAATTTGATATGAAAATGCCTAAAAATGAACATTTAAAGGTAAATCTGTATCCGTATGGTTATTTTAATACTAAAACGATAACATATTGTAGCGAGCTGGCGGGCTTGGACTGGCTCTGTTGGGCCATGGGGGGTGTTCTGGGGTTAGTTTAGGGTCAGTGTGTTTTGGCGGGTAAACTGTGTGGGGGCTGATGCGCTGCACCTGCAGCTCATCATCATATTAGGTGGGAAACTGGGGATAAGAGGGAGGTATTTTAGTGGGTGTGTGTCAGTGTTGGTGTGTCTGTCTGGAGAGAAGGTGGTGCTGTGTGGTGTCTGTGTGACAATAAAGCTTCAGAAAAAGAAATTGCAGAGTCCTGTCGACCTCTCTCACCGTTCAACGCTACAATATGAAGACATTTTGGACAATTATGTGCTTCCAAATTTAAAGCAACATTTTGGAAAACAGCATAACCCCTGTGCAAAAAAACAGGTTCATAAAGATGTGATTTGACAAGTTTGGTGTAGAGGAACTCCAGTCAAAGAAGCTCATACAATGTTTACAAACTTTTGGCTATAAGGCTTCCAGCTTCAACACCACGTCTGTTCCTGTGAGGAACCACAATAATACGTGAACCTGTGAATGTACACATGTCAGCATTTCATGTCTAGTGCTACTCACCAAGGATCTTTAGACTTCCATTCCCCACTCCATCCCGAGCATACAGGCCCCAATAGATACAGAAGAACAGCAGACTGAGGACTGAGGGAGAAAACAGAGAATCACATTGTAACCAAAGCAGTAAAACAGGAAGAGGCAAAGTGGGAGAATACAGAGCTTCAGTAGAAGATGGCAAAAATCAAAAATATTTAAACGTGAGATAGACGTTTAGCCAGAGACATTTATCCCACACTGCAGTTTCTGTTTTGGTCTCCAGAAAACAGAAATCTCCTTTTGATTCAGAGGGTTGGATTTGGAAATTCAAAGCAGCATTTATCCACAATGACAGTTCACTAGAAAAAGCTGGGATTTTTAAGTGCGTGTGTGTGTGTGTGTGTGTGTGTGTGTGTGTGTGTGTGTGTGTGTAGCAGCTCAACAGCATGAATTACAGTTAGTCGATTTCTCACCCTCTACTCCAGTGGCAGTCATAAACATCTTATAGGTCGTGTGGAGCAGCTGTCTTCCCTTCAGATGATCTAAAAGAAATACAGAGAGAGAGAGAGAGAGAGAGAGAGAGAAAGGCAGAGACAGAGAGAGACCGAGGCAGAGACAAAGACAGAGACAGACACAGAGATACACAGAGAGAGATGATGCAATATTTGTGTTGTATATTATGTGTTTTACACAATATTGAGTTCATTATTCACTTTGGAACCATCAAGATCAGGTTTGTGGGTGAGAGTTGGGTTTAATTTAAAGTAATCTGCGTCAGGCTCTGTTTGTTATAAATAAAGCATGAAGAAATAAACTCACAGGCAAAGTAGCAGGAGAGCATGAAGACGGTGGCGAATATGACCAGGAATGTGATGTCTGTCTCCAGAATTCCTGACAGAGACAAGATAGAGACAGAGCAAGGCCAATTACATTTACAACTGGATGTATGTTATTGACACAAATTCAGGTGTTTTGGTTGTGTGTGTATATATATACTTTTTATTATTTTTATTATTATTATTATTATTATTATTATTATTTGTTTTCTTTATTTTCTCGTGTATAGTGTCTATGTAAATAAAATACATAAAACCTGAGAAAATCATGTACTGTAGCATAAAGATAGTCAAGAATGTTGCATACATTTATATTTATTTAGTTTTTTTAAATATACATTTATATTTGAATTTCTTACTGTAATTGAAAACACAGTTGCCCTTTACACCGTGTGATTATAATGTGAAGAATGAACCACTATACTAATGTACATTAACATGAATATTTTACAGTCTCCTGTAAAAAAAAGGTTAAGAAAATCACACTTTTGAGTATATTCTCCATATCTGGAATTGATGGAGTTTAGTTAAATTTCCACTTACAGTTCTTTTTAGAGTTTTCTTGTGTCTGAATCACTTTAGGCATAAAGTATTTACATAATTACTAATGCTGGGCAATGATTACATTTTTTAATCACGTTTAATCACGTGATTTTCATTTCTCTAGATAGAATTAAATAATGAATTCAACGGTAGTGTACTGCACATTTTTATTTTTAAAGTACTGCTGTATGAACAAAAGTGCAATAACATTTGGTTTAAACTAATAAGGAGCTTTTTAACAGCAGTGTTCCCTTTAGCACAGTCACAGAGTTACAGTTAAATTATTTCTGTAAATCTCAACCTAAACATTAATGTAATCAAATCTAATATAAAACCAAAGCTATTCACCACTGCAGGGCGATCAGGTTTTATTTAGTTTATTATAGAAAAACTAGTTCCCTCAGAGTCCAGAGCCCCAATCAACAGCCACTAGAGTTTGCTGTTGTTTAATGTCCCAAAAGGACTTTTAAGTTGACATTGGTTTTATTGACTCTTTAAGTCTCTTCAGCTCGTTTGGGTTTTAGTTAATTCTGTAGGCAGAGTGTATGCAGAGTGTCCTTTCTTTGTCCTACTATTTAAGTTCCACTGTTTCAATGTTTAGTTGTCTGTCGACCCTCACGCTACCCTTATGTTTAAGTCCGTTCGGGATTCATCTTTGCTTTGTGTTCTGGCCATCGTGCCACTTTGTTTTGTTTTTCAAATAAAAGAAAAGAAAGAAAGATTCTTTCTTTTGCGCCTCCTTTGCAAACAGGCTCAGCCCTTTTGTGACAAGCGGTCAAGCAGAAAAAAAAGCAACCAACTTTCGAAATACAGTAACCCCTCAGTTTTATGCGGATCAGAATTTGCTGATTCAGTCTAACGTGGATTTTTCTGAGAACCGAACTGTATTACCTCCACCAGTCCAGCGGTGGCAGTAATACACTGAAAAATTTTCGACCGCCATAAAAAGAAGAAGAAGAAGAAGCTGCTGGAGCATGTAGCATGACTGTTCCGTGTCTTCTCCTCCTCTTTTAAACCCCCCGCCCCCAATTTTCAACAGTTATCTCAGTTTATTTAGTTTTAGTAAGCTATGCTCTGTCTAAACATGTGGGTAGAGAGAGTGATTTCAGCCTTTCTTTTTTGTGTTTGAGTGTTTGATTTCGCTCACCGTACACTGCTGATGCTAACGAGTAATGCTAATGGTTTTATAAGTAATAAAGTTATTTACCTTTATTTACATTTACATGTTCTTTAAGGGTAATGCTTTAAACTGAGTTTTAAATGAATATAAAGTGTTCTGGGAGCAGATTTGGGGGCAGATTTAAGGTTTACACTATACATTTTTTTGTTTTTACCAAAACACACCACCACGTTTCTTTTAACTATACATGGGTGCTATTAGAACGAATCCCATGAAAAGTGAGGGATTACTGTATTAGTGATTAAAAACCTGCATTAATGTGTGATAAAATAATAATAATTACAGAATGAGGTCATCGATAAATGAATAACATAAAATAAGAGTAACATGCCAAAAAAATAACATTACTCTGATTTATCTGGAAAACTCCATCCAGTACATCTTACAACAGACTAATCTGATTATAATATATTATTTCAGGCCTAATCCATGAGCCCCAGCTCAGTTTTACAGGAGTGTGTATGACTCACCAAACTCATCTGCAGAGAAATGCTGTGTCCAGAAAGAACGGCCATTGGTCAATTTCATCTCATACTCCAACTGCAGCCCTCCTCCCTGTGTGTGTGTGTGTGTGTGTGTGTGTGTGTGTGTGTGTGTGTGTGTGTGTGTGTGTGTGTGTGTGTGTGTGTGTCAGAAAGAGAGAGACAGAGAGGCAAATTAACACTGACAATACAAAGAGATCTTCTATAAAGGACTTCAAAGCAGCAGAGAGGATTTGAGGCAGGTTTAAAAATAATAAGGCGTGCTTTGATTGCATTTGGCAGGAAAACTCCTCTCTTCATCAAAAAGGTGAGGAGTATGAAGCACTCTGTCACAAAATCAATGCAGGCAGAGATTGAGCAAGGCTTGGGGGACGAGGGGATGAGATAGAGAGAGTGAGAAACAAAGGAAGGAGTAAAGTATCAAAGGATAGAAAACAAGTGCCTGGTGTTTGGAATGACAGAATTTGTGAAGATACAAACAGAACAAAAGTGAAAGCAATGGGATCTCTTGTTTACATTTATACATCGTGGGAATAGAAACGTTTCACCTTCAAAAATATTCACTTTTGTTCACTTTAAAGCCAGATTAAATCACACACACACACAAAATACATGATTTCTCCAGCTGTATTTACTTACTGCCACTGACATTTATGGCATTTATCAGACGCTTTTATCCAAAGCGACTTCCATTCTCTAACTACAGGGGACAGTCTCCCTGGAG
>JBBPDH010208281.1:0-14125 GCA_037974565.1 Clupeocharax schoutedeni
CCAAAAACAGAACATAAAACCCCAAAACCCCAAAACAAAAGCAGTGGCTAAGGTGCCACTGACCGGAATCCTGACAGGGACCAGTAACGTTTTCTAATGCTGATTCCGATAATCAGCCAGAAAATGTCATATTTGTGGTCTGCACTTGCAGAAGGCATTTAACTTTGTACACGCTTTTATTCAAGATTTTCTTTTTATGCCTTTCCTTCCTTCAATAGCAAAAAGAATTGGGAACAGCAAATAACCAACAGAAGACTGTTGTCCTGTTTGAGCTTTAAAGAAAGGCAAACATGACCGGCTTTCTCTGTTCAATGGACAAGGGCTTACAGAGTGCGATCCTCCGGTTCTTTCTGAGTCCTTCACCGGAGGCCAATCAGACTCTCTTATAGGGGGTGGTTAAAGCCTCCTGGGTAAAACACTGAACTCACAATAGTCGTAGGTTCGTACCCCACATTTTCTAACATTATGTTCTTATACAAAACTCTTAACCTTCACTTGCCTCAAGGGGACTGTCCCTCAAACGAATGATTATGAGCCTTTCTGTATGACAGCATCAGCCAAATGTCCCCTTTAGCCTTTACAAGTTTGACTAATGTGGAACAGCAAAAACAACGAAGAGGAAACAGTCACACATACAGTGGAATACAAGAAAACTGAGCGAAATGTTTCTCCAGAGAGTTCCATCAGTCTTTTCTACTGCTGAAAGTTAAATAAATGTGCTGCTGAATTGGGAAGGTAAAATCACTGTGTGTGTCCTGAATAAAAATGACCCAACAATGGAATGTTTTTGAGAAAATCAATATGAGTATTTTGTTCAGGAAGGTGTTACTGCACAGCTTGCTAATGTAACCAAGGATGCATTCAAGAGACAGACCCTCATTTGAGGTCGACCCAGATATACTGTTTGAGTTTTGATTTGCTGGTCAAACCAAACACAGTCCATCTGCACCCTGGAGCTGAGAGTTACTTTGTATGGGGTGGGTCAGGCTGCTTGTGAGAAAAAAACAAATCTCTCTATTTCTCATCGAGTTTTTTTCAGTAAACAACTCAATCACAACTTAAACAACCGGAGTTGTTATCTTTGTTGATTCCGGGATTCAAGATAATTAGCACTTTAGTGTCATAAATCTGTATCGGTTATTTAACTGCAAAACATGAAACACAATAATGTTACAAAGTTTCATTCAGTGTTTAGCTGTAATATAAAATACCACATTTGGGTTAGCTCCCTGACCATTGATGTAATGGGAAATCAGTTTTCCTACAATGATTTCACATCAAAATACTCGTGTCAGTGACAGGTTAAGCTTGAAAACATGCTGGAAAAATACCGGAATTGCTATTTAATCAATACAGTAATGGCACAGGTGAGTTATGAGTTAAGTGTAAAGTTGTCTTTTCTTGCCTGATTTACACTTCAGTTCACTTGTGCAGCTGCCGAAACATTAAACACCGGATTCTGAGAATAATGTCATAGTTACGTTCCTGAAAGATTACATTCCAAATGCTTAGATCTAGCTGATAAGAATCAAAGGCTTTTTTAATCCAAATCAATCAAAATAGTTCTGGAGGGCACTACACCTCAGTATAAGACTGTGGGAGGTGCTGAGTGCTCTTCATGTGCAGGGCTGCAGAGTGTGAAGGTGACACACATGAAATATGAGAGGAGACCTCTCACCCCACAACTTTGCAGAAGCTGGCGGAGTGGTGTGAACAGCAGCTGAACGACAATTTAAACTCTCAATCCTTAATAAGGCATCATTACATACAGATCGGGATCTGTAAATGTGAATAAATCTCGACTTTTAGCCAGAATGGGGCAAATCTCAGGAAACAGCCATCCAGTGATTATCACACTGCTCTTTTCAATGTATATGGCAGGTAAGTAAGATTACTGAAGTAATAAGTAATTGGTTTGGGATTCATAATAATAATAATGCTAATGATAATAATAATAATAATAATAATAATAATAATAATAATAAAATAATAATAATAATAATAACAACAACAACAATAATAATAATAATTATTATTATCATTATTATTATTATTATTATTATTATTTATTTTTTTATTTTTTTAAATAATTATTATTTTACTTCTTCTAAGTATGCATGTGGTGAATTGTATATATACAGCTCTTGAAAAAATAAGAGACCACAGCAAAAATGTTCCTCAGGTTTTATTTTTTGTAGGTGCAAGTATTTTTTTTTTGAATACTATATTTATGCCGGAGAAAATTGAATTCTCTGCATTTAACCCATTCACCGAGTGAAGCCGTGGGCAGCCATGAACACGGCGCCCGGGGAACAGTGCATGGGGACTGTACCTTGCTCAGGGTACCTCGCAGTGCCTAGCGGTCTTGGGGATTGAACCTGGACTTTCTGGTCGCAGGGCAGATGCCTTAACCACTAGGTCATCCAGTCACAACAAGTACTGAACAGAACAGCTTTGCCTTAGTTTTTAAAAACTGCTGACAATATTTCTTCAAATATTGTTCTTTAAAGCATAATAAGGGAAATGACAAAACATCAGAATAAGAGAAATGATGTGGTGTTTACAGAACCTGAATAATTCAAAGAAAACTGATCTCTTTTCAACAAAATGGCAATAATGAACTTTGACAAACTTCTGGTAGTGTTTTGCCATCCAGCTGATCACATTGCGAGAGGAGAGTGTTGATTACAGCAGTGTTTCCTCATTAAATAAGATGTGATTTAGGTGATCAGTAATCAGTACCTCATAAAGCAGAATGAGGTGCTTGTGTAGGAATTTAACAGACACTGACATGGAATGACTCTCTCACACAGAGATGCTGATTTAAAATGAACTGGTCTCTTAATTTTTTCTGGAGCTGTATGTACTACAGATTTAGCACACCACCGGCTTTACTTATTCATTTATTTTATAAACAGCAGATTTTTTTTCATTTTAAGCATTCCATAGATGTTAAGTGGACAACTAAATGAAAATATGTCAAATAAAACAAGTTTCCTTCATAACAGAACATATCTGTAACATGCCTGTCATCCTATTGGCTATTGTGAGGTGATGCAAATTTCAAGCTTGTCCTTTAACTTTACGTACAAGCTGCTACTAAAATACACGTAATCTGCTAACAAAAATATACATTATTTTGCTGCTTTTGGCCAAAAGATGTCATGTTTTTTCTTAATCAATACTGACCTATAAAAACCACATCATGTAATTATAATGAGTATCATAAAACAGCTGTTAGATATTTAACAAGCTATTACGCTGCAGCCAGTGGAATGAAACAGTTAAGCAGTGCATTTACAGTTAAAGGACAGTGTAAGCTGTTACACCACACGACCTGTTACAAGGATATCAGAGATGCACTTTCTGTGTTATGAAGGAAATCTGTTTTATTTTACATTTTTTCATTTATAGTTGTTGTATTAACAACATCCCAATGAGTTTTTGAAATAAATAAAAGTGCTAAAGCACTTTTGACTGGTAGTGTACATACATGCGAAAACTCTATTAACACGTTTACAAAAAGTACACAAACAGGTTAACCTGCATTCCTCCCATTTAATGTCTCTTATTCTCCTCAACAGACTGTGCTAATATTTCTGCCGTGATTGGAGCAGAAGCCGTTTTGCCCTGCAATTGCTCTAAAACATCTTCCTTGGTAGCCTGGCAGAGAGGAGAAATCATAGTGTACGCTGCTGCCAACAGCAGCTTAACTGATCCACAATACCGCCACAGAACAGGAATCCAGCAAAACAGCTGTTCTCTGATCCTGAGTCAAGTAGATGCATTGGATGAAGGAGACTACGATTGCTTCTATGATGATCCTTTATTTTCCACTCAACAAGTATCTCTACAGGTTACAGGTAAATAGAGACACAGGTTTAAGATTTCTCAGTCCCACTCCTAGGGGTCTGATTGATATACTGCTTATCATCATGTTTTGCCGGCGTGCCCGAGTCAGCTCGCCTCAGTGGGTTTACTCACGAACAGACGAGTCGAAGGATTTTTATTTGGGTTAAATTTCTTTTTATACAGAATTACAAGGACTGATTTGGGTTGAATAGCAGACATTGATTTAGGTATAGCTTTTCAGGTTTGAGGAACGTGTGGACTGCTTGAGCACTGATGTATGCGGTGAGGGTGGCGGTAGCTCAGTGGGTAGGATACTTGCCTACAGACCACGAGGTCACAGGTTCGAATCCTACCTTCAGCACCACCACTGGGTCCCTGAGCAAGACCCTTAACACCAAGTTGCTCCAGGGAGACTGTCCCCTGTAGTTAGAGAATGGAAGTCGCTTTGGATAAAAGTGTCATGTAAATGCAATTCTGCTTTTATGGTTCTGCTATGAAGACTCAATGATGACACGAAGTGGTGGAGCAGGTGTCAGCTAGTAAACAAACGGAAAAGGTGTAAGGGGCTCAAAATCTGATTTGTATGGTCAGAACATTGTGAACTTCACTTTTAGTTATCGTTATTGAAAGTGACTGTAAAATTATTGCACTCACACTTAACTGGGTGTTAAAAGTCTTAACTCTCCTTGTTTGAGACATAATATGTGACATAACACTTTCTGGTCACACATTCTCATGTCAGATTTTTAGCCACTGTGAGTTAAAACAGGTTGTGCCTCTGAGTTAAGACTAGAGTTAACCAGTGCAATCTCGAGGGAAGACCCGTCTTCGAGTTCATTTGTTCTTGGAGGATGATCTGTCAGCATGAGATATGAGGAGAGAGAATGAAAGGGTTTCTGTTTTCAGCAAATGTCAGTTATCAGCTGCACTGTTCACTGTCATGACCAGATCGAACAAATGTTACCACTCTCCGAAAACAGCATCTGAAAAATACGGAAATGTTCACTGTATTATTTTACGCTATGGTTATGCCTCGTGAACCATCTGGATAAAAAAGGCACCATATTACATTCTTTTTGACCAGGCCATTTAGACCAAAAGTGAGGACTACTGCTAAAAAAAAGCTGCAAGCATTTCTATAGGTTTTTCAGTGTTATACTGCCACCATACTAGCAAAACCGAATAGTTACTTACCTGGACTATTATGTACAACTTTTATGCTGTTGTAAAACCAACTAATGGGCATGCATCCTCCTATTCAGTCTACTGTATTTATCCTCACCGACTAACAGTTAAGTTGTCAGAAGGTTTTCACCCTGGACTGCGTTCTGAATGAGGGACAATAACAGAGATAATTCACACATGTATGTCTTAAAGGCATATTAACAAAAACAGCCTGATTAATTCTAAGGGATAACTGGAAATACAGTCACACGGCTATAAATTATTGTTTTGGCAAACAAAATAAGGTACGTGTCGTAAAGAGCCTCAGAGAAAGAAACAAAGGGTGTTTTTACATTCCTTTAAAGAGGTTTAGTGAGTGACAGTCATACGTTGTGTGTTTTGCCAGGTTTTGGCACGTCGTCAAGTTTGTCATCTTGGCCCTTAGGGAAAATTTAACCTCAGACCAAGACAAACTCAAGTTATCATCACATAGACTGCTGTCATTTAACAAGTTTTATTTCATGTTGCCCTCTTTCACCCCCAGTTTTACTACGGACAAGCTTTGTCAGGGTTTTACTGATACCGAAACTGATATTGACACTCGCACCGATACTACTCTCCACAGTTTGGTACAAAAATGAACGACATCGCATGAAAAGATGTAAAATGATTCAGCAATTTTTTTGGAGAAATAATGAGCTAAACTGTTTCCTGAGTCTACTGTGTTTATAATGAGGAAGGAGCGATCGCTACAAATCTCCAGTCTGCAAATGTCTGGCACCGCTCCTGTCTCTCCAATCTATCATCATCTATCCATAATTGTCTCTACATCCCTGTGTGAACAGCTCTGGTATTTACCATTATGAGGCCATACATGGGTTTCCAGAAGAAACTTGTGTGGATACTGAATTGTCTGTTCCTGTGTCCAGGTTCCCCCACCCACACAAATTGAAAGCTCTGTGAACATAAAAGTAAACAGCATTGTGACATGCACAATGGACAATTCTGGACTAACAAGGTGAAATGTGCAGTGTTCCAGTGGTGAGATAACAACATGGTCATTTCCATTCACATAACTAATGGTCTGTTGTCCTGTTTTAAACGACAGTTCTGTTGCCCAGCTGGGTGTATAAAATGAGATTGTGCACAGAGATGCTACAGAGATGGAGTGACACAGGGTTTTGATCCAGTTCTGAGTAAATATTAGTTATATAATTCAGTTTATTGTATTGTACTTAGCGAAGTGAAGGTGATCATTAAGTCAAACGTGAACACACCACTGCACACGGTGTGAACAGCACAAAATTCTTCCGCTGCATTTAACCCATTCACCAAGTGAAGCAGGGGGCAGCAGGAACACGGCGCCGGGGATCAGTGTGTGGGACGGTACCTTGCTCAGGGTACCTCAGTAGTGCCTAGCGGTACTTGGCATTAATGCGCGAGATTCTCTAACCCCCATACCCACCTCCATCCCCACAGAGAGACTGAGACAGGCTTAAAACGTGCGTGAACCGGTCAAGTCACTGAAATATCAAGGTGGAATTCATCATAGCTTGTGTAGTATAGACCCAGGTCCCTCTTTCCGGGGGGAAAGGGGGGGAGTGGCATTAACGGCGATATATACTTTTTTTCGCGCGATAAGAATCTCAGCACTAATAAATTGTATTTAATCCCTTCAAACTGAAAGTAGAAGTTTGTCCCGCAGCATGCACTTGTCCATGTTGGCCTGCATAAGCTTGTGAAATCAGAGCTTTCTGTGAGCTTCCATCTGTTCAGTATATAAAATGCTTCACTTATTGTTGGAGCATGCAAGCTCATTCAGAATGCAGTGTGGATCCACACACGCTTATTATATTCTTTTCCACAATTGGTCCTCACACTAACATAAAACGTTAAGAGACTGTGTTTGAGTCTCAAACATTAGCCAGAAGGATATTACAGCATTGAGGGCTTTATTTGAAAAGGCTCTCCCCACTGCTGTAGCTTTCATAATTCTGTTCAGGGAGTTATTTGGTGTGTAGCCATTCAGGGCTATATGTCAATAGTGGAATTTTAAAATTAACACAAAAACATTAATGGGAAACCACTGAAGTTTTGATAATTGCAGACTAGAGTGGTCAATGTTCCTGGTTCTTTTGAGCCATTACTGTAATTTAGTCTGGAGATAATTAAGGTATTGGCTGTTTTTTCTGCATCATGTGGGGATAATGTGTTTCTTAGCTTAGAAATATTTCAGAGATGAAGAAAAGCTAATTTAGTAATAGTACTGATCTATATTTGTGTCAAGTGAAGGTGACCAGTTGTCATACGTGAACACACCACAGCACGAAACACTTCCTCTGCATTTAACCCATTTACCAAGTGAAGCAGGGGGCAGCTATGAACACGGCACCAGGGGAGCAGTGCGTGTGGACGGTACCTTGCTCAGGGTACCTCAGCTGTGCCTAGCGGTCTTTGGGAATTGAACCTGGACTTTCTGGTCACAGGGTGAATGCCCTAACCACTAGGCTACCAACTGCCCCAAGTAATAGACCGGAATCGATAGTGACAGTGAGGTTCTTTAGAGTTAACCTAGGAAAAGCTTAGGAACCAGCAAGATCATTTGACCTGACAGTCTGTTCCTTGCAGCTTTCAGGCCTAGAAGAAGGCTTTCTAGTGCATCTAACAGAATATTGTGATCTATGGTGTCAAGTGCAACAGCAAAGATACAAAGCCTTTCTAAGCCGGCCATTTTCTATTGCTAAAAGAGGCCTGAGTGTACAGGTGAAAGGATGAGAAGATGATCGTAGTTTTGCTTGTTAAATTAGACTAAATGATGCCACCATCTCTGCTATAGTTACATTTTGAACCATATAGGCTGTATCAGGCTGCAGAAATGGTGGAGTAAAACTTGAATTTCTTGTCTAAAGACTTTATTTATTGTTTAAAGAAGGCCATAAAATCATCACTACTATAGGTTGTCTGGATAATTACATTGTGTACCTCCCTGGTTTCCAGTTAGAAAAACAGAAAACTAGGCTTATATATGTTTGATTAAATGAGTGACATGGATAGGTGGAGTGTTTTGCAGTAAGTGTAAGGTTCTCCTTCCAGATGGGGTAGAAAGGTACCATCTTGGTTAATTGTCATTTACGCTGTAATTTAAAAATATTTTGCTTATGGGATGTGCTTAATCATAATACTAAGCCATTTTTGTGTAAATCCTTTATGTCTCAGAGCCAAAATGTCATCTACTGTAGATTGAATAGAATTCTCTATGCTATCTACGTCTCCTGGACCAGATGGAGAACCAAATGGGGTTAATAAACATGGGGGGTTTTCAGTATAACTAAGGGATGGGGCAGACATTATTGTACATTATGATTTAGATGAAGCTCATGTTATGAAATTAGACAGTGATATGTGATTACGGTGGTCTTGAAGCCCTGAGAGGATGAGAAGTGACATGTTGTTTGATCAATGCTGTTATGTATGGTCCATTCTTGACCATAAAAGTTAGTGTTAAGGACTTGAGCAGCCACGGGAGCCAGACAGGTTCCTTAGTAAAGGTGTGGTGGGTGAGCTTAGGAATATTGAAGACTAACCTTGCAGCTGCTTTCTGAATCAGCTGAAGTGGTTTAGTTACCTTCTGTGGAAGTCCAACCAGTAGAGAGTTGCAGTAGTCCAGTTTGGAGAGGACCAGAGACTGGACGTGAATCTGTGTAGCTTTAGTGATGAGAAAGGGTCGGATTCTTCTGGTGTTGTAGAAAAGGTATCCGCATGTTCTGGAGATCTGGTTAACCTACGGCAAGAAAGACAAATCTTCATTAAGCGTAACACCAAGATTTCTTAGAAGGGACAATAACCGAGTTCCCAACAGAATTGATGAGATCGTGCCTTGGTGAAGGACTCCCTTTGATAAAGAGCAGCTCAGTTTTGCTGGGTTTCAGCTTGGCGGGTGGGCTGCCATCCAAGAGGAAATGTCGGCCAGACAGTCTGAGATGCGGGTTGAGGCCTGGTTGTCGCTGGAAGGGAAAGAGAGAATGAGTTGTGTATCATCAGCATACGAGTGGTAGAAAATACAATATGAGGCTATTACCTCCCCAAAGAACCAGTATATAGTGAAAAGAGAAGTGGTCCTAGGTAGGTCATCAAGGCTGCAAACCAGTGCCAGGCTGTGTCCGAGATCCCAAGGTTGGAGAGAGGATTTGGTGAGTGACTGTGTCGAAGGACGCAGAGAGATCAAGGAGGATCAAGAGTGGAGGACAGGTTTGCTGATCTAGGCACATTAAGTTCTTCAGAGAGGTAGAGCAGTTTCAGTGGAATGTGCCATCTTAAACCTGGACTGGTGGGGGTCCTGAAGCCTATTTTGGGAGAGAAACGAGTTGATCTGGTTATATGCTGGTTCCAAGACATTGGAAAGGAAGGAGAGAATTACAGACTGGACAGTAAATTTAAGGAGCTTATAGTGTTGCCTGAGATTCAAACAAACTGCCCTGGCTTTTTAGTGGGCATTAATCTGTAATCTGTAACAGATTAATCTTGCGGCATGTAGAATGTGCTGTTATGTGAAACCGATATCTTTATGTTTATCTGTGTAGACTTGACTTCATGCCTAAACTGCTAATGTAATGCTACTGCTGCTGGTTATCATATATTATAACAAGGACACGGGAGCCCATGGGTGCAGAAGGTCTTTTGTTAGCTCTTGCTCCTTCTCTTTGTACACTGACTTGTCATTGTTACCGATCGAACCCACCATAGTTATGGCATCAGTAAACTTGATCCTATGAACTGAGCTGTGCATTGCTGCGGAGTCATGGGGCAGCAGCATAAACAGTAGCGGGCTAAGCACTCAGGCCCCTGTGCTCAGTATTCTGGTACTGGTTGCTCTCGATCTTGACTGAATTGGTTTTCCCAGCTGTGATTTTATACACCTCTTGATACCCCTCTTGAAACTTCATGATAACTGGTGTATGATGGGACAGTAGTCATTGTGGTAAGGGATGGTGGTGGTGGCTTTGAAGCATATTGGGACGATGGTGGCGCTCGAATGCCTGTGAGGACATGTGCCAGCTGATCTGGTCTGATGGTCTTCTGTGGCTTGGGGATTGGGGTGATCTTCCTCACTGCCATGTTGTTCTGTGCCTCAAACTGTGCTTATAAGTCATTCAGCATATCTGGAAGAGAGGCTTCACCATCACAAGCAGGTGGAGATGTCTTGTAGTGATGGCCCAGGTGCCCTGCCTCACGCACAGTGTGTTGCCAGCTTCCTGGAAGTGGCTGTAGATTTTTTGAGCCTGGGACAGATTGCCCAGCCAGAATTTAGTCTTAATCAGAAGAGATGTCTGATGAGCAGTCTGTGCGCTCGGATCCGTATGACAGACATGTGGTCTGAAGAGCCGAGTTGGTGGCGGGGCTCTGTGTGATACACACCAGCAAAATTTGTGTAAACACATTCCAATATAACAAATTGAAAGTGAACATACCACAGAATTCTTCCTCTGCATTTAACCCATTCACCAAGTGAAGCAGGGGGCAGCTGGAACACAGCACCCAGGGAGCAGTGCGTGTGGGGACTGTACCTTGCTCAGGGTACCTCAGGGTACCTAGCAGTCTCGGGAATCGAACCCGGACTTTTTGGTCACAGGGTGAATGCCCTAACCACTAGACTACCAGCTGACCATTTCCAAAAAATGGTCATGTCAATATAAAATTAACAGCATAACCATAACAGTCTGAATGTCAAAAAGTACAACTGCCAAAGACACAACAACTATTGGATGCTCTATTTTCTTTTTCCTTTGAGTTGTTACAGGGGCAGGTCAGTCACAGCTGGTTTCTGAAGCGTCCAGGAATGTTTCTGTGGCGTCTGTGGTGTGTGGCTTACTCACGGTTCTTTTGATCATCCTGTCTGTGTGGATTATGAAACTGCGATGCAGGACACAGGTTAGTAACTGGAGCTTGATCATTCTTGCACATGCCTTATATAACTTTATAGAATCTATGGGTGATCTTGAATAAAAAATGTGAATTGTTCATTCTTAGAACCTGTTAACTTTCTGTTAATGTTTCGCTTTAGGTCATGATAAAATATGACTTCTTCTACACAACAAATATTGTGGTTTGATTGAGAGTTCAGAGATCGCCTGCCCAGGGAATTTCTCAGACTGTTATGTTAAGTAATACAACAAATGTTCAAACAGATTAAGTGTGACATCCAAAAAGGTTTCAGCTTAAGTACTGGTGGTCATGGATGGCGTGCCTTTTTATTAACTAAAACAACTTTTAGTGTGCAGTTAATCCTCACTGAATTATGTCTCTTGGTCTTGAAGGTAACAAGGGGAAACCAACCGAAACAACCACTACCGCATCAAGACGACATCACTGATGAGCGTGACCAGTGTATCTGATGTGTGGTGACATGTTAAGCTAGCATTGTTTTGATTGCATATTATGTGCAATATAACATTTTATGTGTAAAAACTGGGTCAGAGCTCAGGGTTGGGCTCTTTTGAGCTGTCATGATAACGGAATGTATCTGGAATAAGCTCATGATTTTTCACAGTTGTTCTCTTCCACACAAATATTTTATTTACTTAAAGACATGGTCCGATATTAACAGTTGCCCAGGGCAGGTGAACTGCAAATTCAGGACAACTGAAGTAAAAACATTTTTGGGTGGATGATCAACAATGTGACTGAGATTTTCTTAATTTTTGTGCATATCTTAATATATCCTCAGTGGAGAAAACGGTACTTTAATCAATCCAGTGGGTGCCTTAAGGTAAATCTAGCAAAGTCTATGTCACAAAGTGAAAAGCTGGAAAAACCTGAGACTTTTCAGAATCCAATAGGAGATGATGTGTGCAGAACTTCAGCCAGTCTTCATTTTTTAACAAAATGGAGAAAAACTGATTTCTTCAAACAAAGTCAAAATCACAGTAAATGCCAGCAGTTTTTTACACACAAACAAATCAGTAACTGATAACAAAATGTCTTGTGACTGTTACCATGGCTTCCTTATATTGATACTGAGGCATCCATACAACAGTTTTATAGTGTGTCCTAACAAGGCAGACAAAACCTGAGCGCTGCCATTAATATGAACATCAGGGGTCTCAATTACATCGATATATTAAATACAAAAGTCCCACAGCAGCTCTCTCCCATTCACTCTCTCTCTCTCTCTCTCTCTCTCTCTCTCTCTCTCTCTCTCTCTCTCTCGGAGTAAAAGTTTTATTATTTCTTCTAATGAAACAATTACTTTAAAAACTATTTTATGTTTGATTTCAGAACAGTAAGCTTTCAGTGCTGAAGTTGGGGGAAACACTATTTTTCTCTAACATGCAAGTTCAATTTCCATTAGCCCCAATTAACCCCATTGAAATTATTCATTTTTAGTTTTTTGCCAAGTAATTGATTTTTTTTTAACACAACAGCCTGCACATTTGTTTTCTGAATGAAAACATACACTTTTTTAGAAAACCCACACTTTGTAACCAGCAGAAGCAGTACAAACCTATCCCATAAGCAGGGCGTTTTCTTTATTATACTAAATGTAGTTGCTGTTCATGAATAATTTCAAATGACCTGTAGGTTGTCATGATTATTATTATTATATTATCAGTTTAGTTTAGATTTTTGAGTGGAATTATTATGCACTCATCTCCATCCTACTTTAGCAGCATAGGTCCCCCCATAAGCTGTAACACAGAATACATCACTACTGGATGTCGTGCGCACTGTAATAGTGTTAGCACACTGCTATTAGAGGTGTGAAAGAGTATTTTTGAAGTGTTTTTGACATTTCCTACTGAGAACGTCACTTTTTGTGACTGATAAGGGTTTGTTTTCACTTATGATCTTTTCCTCATCAGTCTCCCGTGTAGGCTCTTTATGTGAAATGCCTTGAAAGCATTATTCCATGAAAAGTCATGATATTCACAACATGAACATATGTAATCTGTTACACACTTCAGTGACTCTTTTGGGCACAATGATGTCTAACGAAATCCCTGCTTTTTGTTTTCATATTCTTACAAACTACTGGACCTCCCATATAGGCCTGCATTTCTCTATGCACAAGTTTGTGAACCCAAAAACAGTTTCCTGCAAATGCTTGTTGTATTCAAATGCACACTTTAATTTTAGGTAACGTTCTCACTCATACTTCCTTTTGAATCTCAGTGCGTATTATATCACATTTTACTATATTTGAATGTTTATGCCTGTTCATCATGTGTGAATTAAAACGTTTCCTATAACAAATATCGAAACGAAACTGTTTCAACTCCCGGTGTGTGTTACAGCAGCTCTGCTCCTTTCTGAGCTTTTCTTATTTTCCTTTTTTTCTCTCGCAACAAATTTCCCACTTGTGAGACTAATAAAGGTTTATCTCATCTTTAGTCAGTACAACAGAAAATATGTAAAATTACACACAGATTTCATGAAATACTGTTTGATAGGTTGTTAGAGATCATCATAATGGTGAGCTGCAAAAATAGTCACTTTGACGGTTAATATGTTATAAATGATTGTTCTCAATTATTTATACATTATTTGATTGAAGCAACAACCCAATAAATGTGTGAAATTAAATGATGACGTTGATGGATTTCGAATGCTGGCTGCAAGCCTCTAAACATTTCAACAAACTCTCTGTAGGGCTTCTCAGGAGAAAGCCTACATTCTCCCAAAACCACGACCTTCAGCATCTGCACTTTCTTAAGCATAATTGTAGCTGTAGTAGTAACTAGCTACTTTGATCCTAGCAAAACAGAAAGTTTGATCACACGCAGCTCAGGTATGTCACGAAACGGGTCATGTTCTTACAGATCCTCACCTAATAATGAAGATGTAAACCAAACAGTACATGAAGTTTGTGGAATGATCCCCTTTACAGCCAAACCACTGTCTGAAGCACTGATTAGATAAAAAGAAAGCAGAAAAGCATTGATGTGTACATTAATGTAAAACGCATGTGTTAACAACAAGCAAATTAACTGCTACAGTTGAATACAAACCGGATTCCAAAAAAGTTGGGACACTAAACAAATCGTGAATAAAAACTGAATGCAATGATGTGGAGGTGCCAACTTCTAATACTTTATTCAGAATAGAACATAAA
>JBBPDH010208385.1:9110-44216 GCA_037974565.1 Clupeocharax schoutedeni
TCTAAGACTGCTCAGTTCTATACAGGTCTAAGACTGCTCAGTTCCATACAGGTCTAAGACTGCTCAGTTCTATACAGGTCTAAGACTGCTCAGTTCTATACAGGTCTAAGACTGCTCAGTTCCATACAGGTCTAAGACTGCTCAGTTCTATACAGGTCTAAGACTGCTCAGTTCCATACAGGTCTAAGACTGATCAGTTCCATACAGGTCTAAGACTGATCAGTTCCATACAGGTCTAAGACTGGTCAAGACGTACCGATGCGCAGGACTTGCTGGGCGCTCGCGCGGAGCTCCGTCACGAGCCACAGCACTAGAATGATTCTGGCCATTGCTCTTCAGAGTGATCCCGGCTCTCCTTCAGCGCGCCGGACCTCGCGGCCCCTCATCGCTCCGGCGAACACGTGCTCGCGCGGTTCCGCTCCTGCAGCCCCGAGACCTCCCCGCGCCCGCACGCGCCGCGCCCCGCACGGATCATATCCGCCTAGCGCGTGGGGTCCCCGTCATCCACTCTCCTTCACTCTTCTTTACTCTCCTTCACTACTTTTCACTCTCCTTCACTTTCTGGTGCTCTCCGGGCGCGCTCCGCCTGACCTGCGCGCAGACACACTCGGGGACTCACGCGCAAGATTAACAGACAAATCTGGCAGCAGAAGCGCGCGCCGACTCCAGAACACGAGGAAATGATTAAAGCAGGAGATAGATCTTAATCTACAGATTAGAGAGAGAGAGAGAGAGAGAGAGACCGAGAGAGAGAGAGGGAGAGAGAGAGTGTAAGAGAGTAAAAGAGAGAAAGAGGAGGAAGAGGTGGAAGTAAGAGAGAGAGACCAATTGATAAAAGAGTAAATGAGAGAGACAGAGAGAGAAGAGCGCAAGAGAGAGAGAGAGAGAGTAAAAGAAGGAGACACCAAGAGAGAGATGGTGAGATAGTTAAGAGAGAGAGAGAGGGAGGAAAATCAGAGGTGTGAGAGGGAAGAAGAGAGAGAGACAGTGTTTTAGTGTTTAACCTTCTCACTAATGCAATCACGTTTGCTGCAATAATCGATTCTTATTACACGGCATTAAAACAGCAGCAAATATGTTTATGAACAGGTCCACTTAGTGCATATTAATTATTTAATTGGTTTAATTAGTGAATGATCAGTGTTTGACCCTTCACCACGTGGTTAAAGTGAACTACATTCATCAATTTAACAGACGTCAACAAACCAGACCTGACTCACCCGCATCATCTGGCGTCCTCTCCTGGTATAGTTACATCATTACACCTCTGACATGGTCACAACAGAAATACGCAGTGATAGATAAATAACAAAAATGAATGCAGGTGTTCACTGTACTTTTCATACTATTTATTTTTCTACAGATTTTTATTTAGATTTATTTAGGCTTTATATTTTATATTGTTCTTGTCTCTGTCTCTGTGTGTCTGTGCTGTCATAAAATAAGCAGTTTTCTCAAAGAGGAAACTCTTAGAGTTCCTCAGTAAAGTTTTCTGATTCTGATTTTGGTTCTGATTACTGTGGCTGCATATGTCTGCTAGAAAGATACCGCCTGGGTGAGCATATACAGTATTTGAGTTTTCAGCTTACAGGACAGCCACCATCAGGGACAGACGGACACTTGCTGACAGTTTTAAATGATGCTGTTGATGTGTTTTTTGTATGTCTCTTGGTGAGAGGAAACAAAATCTTCACTCAGCTGACCCCCTGAGGCCCAGTGTTGACACAATCAACTTCACATAGGAGGGAGACAGCAGTGCGATTCTCTGAAGAAGTGTGATGCAGTTTCTACAGAACTGGCTGTCTTGAATTGCATTGTGTGGGTGCATAGGGAGGCTTTTAATGGTCCACATATTACATTAGTCCCTCCAGTCAAAAGTTCAAATATTTATGGTAAAATAAAATTTGAGGTGCTCCTAAAAACATTAGAAGCTTAATTGCTGGAGAAAGTGAAGCACAGCCTGCAGTGTGTCTACCAGAAACCTCTTAGCACACATAGAAATAAATGGGGCGTGTCTCAAGATGCAGTAATGAATAAAGGATATAATCAGTTAGACTGTATCAGTTGTTTACATTTCTTTTATAAACCCTTTCCAGTATCCCTATTTGAACGCAGGGCCTGGGTACCTGGATATATACACATTTTTTTGTGGCACACACTCTCCATGGATTTGTTTCAAAATAGTCATGTGGATATTTTGAAAATATGGGTGAAGTTTCCCTTTAAGTGTCTGAAAGTAAGCCTGCTGGATTTTTATTATAGGGTTTTACTGAAAGATTAGTACAAAACAGTCATTATACTCCATGTCAGGGCTGTGGTCTGGTCCATCTCTGTCATGTTCAAGACTATAACTAGACAAGATGAGGTCAAGATGAAATGGGGCCAGGCAAAGTAATATATCTTACTTCAGTCTGCACTGCTGACTTTTTCCACATTTGTCTTGAAGTCAGGAACTGACACAAACATGGCACAACGTTTAGAAAAGTTTAATTGAACTCTTTAGGTTCATTTTCCCACACCCAGATTAAGCCTATACTAAAACACAACACTTTTTAAAAATCACTATAAACTACAAATACTGCGTATATAAGCACAAATATACACTTTCCACACAGTTCCTCCACTTGTTTTAAGCTACGAGTCAAAAAAGAAGAGACAATATGCAAAAAGAAGGATGCCAAAGAGTTAAAGGGGGATTCCACCGAGTCTTCAAAGAAAGACATTCATAGAAATGTGCCAGTCAGAAATGTTCACCGCGGTGGTGAATGGAACCACACATCTGCCTCTTTAAGCTCCTCACAGAAAGCTGTTCCATGAAATGGTTTTGAATGCGCAGCTTGCGTTTTGAGAAGTGTTTGGTCTTAAACTCATCAGTGGTTGAGGGGCACATGTAGGTCATTGTGAGACAAACTCGTGCCAAAAGAACAGTGATTTAGCTCAGATTTTCTACTATTTTACCATAATCAGCGTTCTTCTGTGTTCCATTTACCACTGCTGTAAAGAAACATTAGTCTCTAAAGAACTGTTTCAAACCCACTATGCATTTCTTTTGACAACTTAATTAAATAGAAATTGTGTAAAATCAGTATAATCACCCTTTAAAATGCTATTAGGAACAAGGAGAGTTAATGGTTGTTTAATGAATATGTACTCATATGTACATTCCAGGATTGCGATGGGTCTCTGGACTGTGTGACTGGTTCCTGGAGTAGCCATATCCATACAGAACTGGTGTGTGCAGGTCAGACTGTCTGTAGGCTTTCCTGTTTTGCACGAGAAGTGGGGGTACAGAATCCAGGCTAGGGTGGGTGGAGTTCATTGGTGTGGAGAGTCTGCCATGTATGGATGGGTGCTGCGGTTGGTTGGCCACCATGTTGGGAATGCCAACAAGCTGGTTGTTATCAAGTACACGCTGGCCATATGGGGTCATAGCCACAGTGCTGTAGATGGAAGGTGAAAACTGCTGAGGGTACAGGTTGTGGCTGGGTATAGGCGGCCGGTGGGGTGATGAGCTGATTGTGCTGGGAGTGGGTGGTAAAAGATGGAAATGAGACAGGGCTGAACTGTTGGTTCCATAAAGGTATTCTGAGGTAGATTGGCAAGAGAGGAAGACGACCCCAGAGCCAAAGGAGAAGGCTCCCGCAACCCAGCCAATGTAGAGTGCCTCACCCAGTTCCCTGCGCTGGGCGTCCAGCAGCAGTGGGTTGTAGAAGTCCTGGATAATGACATGAGCCGTCCAGGACACAGGGATGAAGACACAGAGGGCGGCCATGATCTGCATCGCCCCAGCAACCGAGATGATGAGGCGTTTGATGCGTGGTTGGTCCAGGAGGCAGGTTGTGCTACGGAGGCCCGGCAGGGATACAAGCAGGCCCACAGCACTCAAAGCCACAGCAGTGCACATGAGGCCACGGGCCGCCTGGAGTTCTGGTGGGAGGTATAGCAGGGAGTCATACACTTTACACTGCATCCGGATGTTCGCCTGCCGATAACAATTCATCCACAGGCCTTCCCAGCGCGTCTCCATGACAATGATGTTTTCCTGGATGAAGGCCGTCACCTTCCACATGGGGAGGCCCGTCACTGCTGAGATGCCGACCAGTCCAATGAAGCCCAGGAACTGAGCGATGAGCTCACAAGCCGCAACCATTGTTTACACAGACACTCCAAATATGGACCAGAGCCTGTGCAAACTCTGAGAAAGGTCACAGCCCAGTTTAAAGTTACTCCAGTGCAATGGTCATCCAGTGGCAATAGCAAGAGGAATCTACTGGGTATCACCCAGACTCCTGGGAGAAAGCCAAAGACGTATCACTTAGCCTAAAATTCTGAAGCCCTTTCCAGCTGCAGCCAAATATTTAGGTCCAGAACATCCAGAGAGTGGGATTGAATGTAGTAATGCAGATAAGCGTAATCCCAAAATTAAAGTCATCCTAGGAATATCTGCACAAGACCAAGAGAGAGAAGGAATCCTGTGTTTCTGCCCGAACGTGACGTGCTGTAAAGGGTGCTGACTCTCTGTTGTGGGAAGTGTTCTGCTCTTTTCTGGTTGGCTCAGCAGGATGAGGGCTTCTGCTGAAATTGTGTTTGTTGTTGCCTTTTTATGTGGGCTACAAAAACACACCCAAAGATTTACTGTCCCCATCCATAAACACATCCTATGTTAAATGTTAAGTCAACTCGGAAGTATGAGCTACAATGCCGGTACCTGCCACTAGAGGGTCTGCAGGGATGGTTCAAATTCTGCTTCGTCATTGTTTGAGGCTTCTTCATAGAACGACCTACTCGTAAGCCTACTCGTGTTGATAAGATACTACTTCCAATTTTAGAAATTGTATGTATGGTTGTGTGTCACAAATTCAAGTCCGTGGTCGAAAAATCTAGTGCAAAAATTGATGACCTGACAATGTTTTTTATTATCAAAATATGGATAACATTGGAATAATGAACATTGCTTCTATGGTTGTGTTTGCTTTGAGCCATTTTTGCTAGTGGGTAACATTGAGTACGAATTACGATTTTGTTGACCATTCATGTGCTCAAAACTGAAAGTGCAATCTTCTGAGGGTGATCTGTCAGGTGATGAAACCACATCTTGGCTGGGAAAGGCTAGCAAGACTCCATTGGAATTTAATTAATGACATAAGATACCACGACTAGCACGTTTTTTCCAAACTGCACTCACCAGAGATGATCTGATATCTAATAATAATCAACTACCCGTATTTGTACATTTATTGCAGCTATTTGATTAAGGACACTGGAAGCACTAACTGTTGCCAAATTTGCAACTGTGTCACTATATTTGGTAACTTTTTAAACTTCCTTACTAACAAGTGAAAATCCAGTTTTTGGAAAAACTTTATTTTAGAATTGCCAAAACTGCCCTGTTAGTACACCAGGCTGGGCTCTAAAGTGAATGGCAGAAAGGTGGATGATAAAATTAGCCACATCATAAGCCACTTACAATCACACTTAATAGAATGGAAACAGCTGTACTGGTGGGTGCTATTTAGTAGTGCTTGCAGTTGCACAGTATGTAAAGTACCCACCCCATCAATAAAAAACACAGCCCCGGCAGCAGTTAAGAGTATCAAATGACTTTTAGCCCCTTTTAAAGGCGGATGTAATTTCTTTCTATTGAAAATAGTTTCGGCATGCATCATTTTTCACAATGTCCCATTTGCATCGTCTCAGAAACATGTAAATTGTGGTTTGGATCATTTCCTTATCTGACTTATTCACCTGTTTTCTCTGGCTGCAGTTTTTATTTACAGCATAGAATATGGATTGAGTCTGGCCCCGCATACTTTGTTGGTCCTCATGTGCATTTGTTGGACACAGCAGCACATTCTGGACACTTTGAAACCTGACTAGTCTCCTGAAGCCCAAACCTGGGCTGTTTCAGTGCCAGTTACTGCCATCCAGGAAACATCACAATAAGTCTCTGCCTGCTTCTGATTGAAGATGGTATTAAAGAGCCAGAATAGATTTCTGTAGGTTATTATTAGTTTATCTCGTTATAAATTTCCCAATCAGAACTTTTTCCTACAGGAACTGTTCAGCAAAAAAATCAAATGCACACCGTGTTATATCTCCCCCACATGCTTGTGTCGAGTCCAGATTGGAATAACGAGAATTGGAATTACGTGACTAAAATGACCAACTCTAGTGGTCATTGGTCAAAAACCCTTTTCATAAACATATCCCAAAAATCTCTGGACCACATCCAGCACTTCATTAAGGTAGAACAGACTTGTGGATGTGTGTTAGGACCCTGGTTGACCTACGTTTTGGCACATGTAGTTTGTTAACAACTATACTCTGTATTTACCCTTTATATACAACACCATTTATGCAGTAAAGTCTGCTCCACATTGAGAGGTGGATGTGGTTTCAGCGATGCCCTGAAGGTGTTTGGAATGCATTTCTATATATATATATAAAACCAGGAACCACAAGTATGTTCTCCTTCTCTCAGATTTCTTCTGCTGTTCGGGTGTGTCTGTTTAAAGAATTTTAGACAATGATTGCACACTGGCTTATGTTTCACCTGCTGTTTAAGAAAGCTGGAGCCTGAGGGCATAGAGATCACCCAGATTCCCACATTCACAAAGGCACTGTTCTCGGTGAATGAAGCTGTTTTTCAATCCATCCCCAAAATGAATTCTTCACAAAGGAAAGAGCTTTCATTGTTTTGTATCAACAGACAGTCCAGCAATGAGATCTGTGGTAACACAGTGCTAACACAGTGCTAACAGAGAAAAACATCACATATTGCTGCCAAAACTCTCTATGTCTAAAATGGTCAATTTATAGAAAGGTAAATTTAATACAACAAAAATGTTTAACATTTTTACCACTTCATTTGGTTCAGTCATCACTCAACATAAAGCAAAAGGAAAAAAAGGAAAAACATCAAAAATAAAGGTGGAAGATTTTGTCACGAAGGCAATAACATACTATACACTCATAAAAAATCTTGACAGTATTTAGACTTCTGAAATGTGACTCTGACATACACACAACTAATAATAAGCTTAAGCAATCTCAGCTCTGCCAGAAAACATAGAAATCCAAAATATGTACATGTTTTTTGTAAGTCTCCCGATCATTTTGTCTTTAATGAGTTGTTTATCTGAAATCAGACAGAGGAATGTCCAGACATAAGTGCTGCAATGAATTAACTGAACTCAGTTACCTGTACATTTTGTCCAAAAGCCACAAACAAACACACATACAGTGGCATGAGGGAGACACAAGGATGTTTTAGACATCCAGAGCCTGTTCACCTATAATATTTGTCTCCACATAAGCCTTTATAGATAGGCGACAGCACTGCGGACAGACTGCTGTCTGGTAGGCTGAATGAAGGACGGCTGTCTGGAAGGCTGGACGATAGAAGGCTGGATAATGGAAGGCTCCCTAGAGGGGTAACTGTAGGACGCAGCAGCTGGTCTGGTCTGGAAAGACATAGGTTGTGGCTGGTAGGCCACGTAGGGCACGTTTCTGGTGTAGGCATAAGGTTTCCGATCATACTCCTTGTCTAAGGAGCCATTGCAGCAGGTGAATATGCATCCACCCACAAAAAGCAGGGCAGCAGACACCCAGCCGATGTAGAGTGCCTCACCCAGTTCCCGGCGCTGGGCATCCAGCAGCAGAGGGTTGTAGAAGTCTTGGATGATCACATGGGCCGTCCAGGAGACAGGAATGAGGCAACAGAGGCAGCCCATGATGATCATGCAACCAGACACAATCAGCACCATGCGCTTGGCCCGGTCGTTGTCACGGATACAGGCGGTACATTTCATCCCCATGATGGCCACAAGGAGCCCAATGGCGGCTAGGGCAACCGAGCAGCACATGAGACCTCGGGCCGCCTGCAGGTCCGGCGTTAGGGCCAGCAGGGAGTCATACACTTTACACTGCATCCTGATGTTCGCCTGCCGGTAGCAGTTCATCCACAGACCCTCATAGCGCGTCTCCATGACAATGATGTTCTCTCCAATGAAGGCTGTCACACGCCACATGGGCATCCCTGTGCTGGCCGCGGCCCCTATCAGGCCAAGTAGTGTCAGGCACAGGGCTGCGATCTCCAGCGCCCCATTCGCCATCTCTCCACTCACTCTGCTGTGCTCAAGAGATACTGTGAAGAAGACACACCAAATACCTGTCAGATCTCTTTTTGTTTCTAAAGCCTTTTCAGATTAATCTTGGTCTTGTTTCCTAAAACCATTGTCAGATTAGGTTTCTCCTGGTTCTCGAGGCTTTGTCAGATCATTCCTTAGTTCAGTACTAGAAAACAATAGTGACAGAACAGCTCTTCCAGTTCATGCCTGTCTATTTGAGAAGGATCCAGGGAGGAAGGTGACTTACCTGAGAAGAGGAGGGGACTACTGCTAAGCTACCCAGAGATTAACTGCATCCCAGCAGACAAGCTGTCAATAACCAGGCACCTAATTGTGCAGCTCCCTCCCTCTAAGCTGGAGAATAGGATGGGTGGGATCTCAGAGTGGTTGCTATGAAATCATATCCTCCTGTGACGATGTGTGTGCCTGCAAAGCAGCAGGAGGGGCAGGAATTAAGGCAGAGCAATTCTCCACTCACCAGCCTCCAGTGGATGCTTTCTCCAACATGCACACATACAGGATCTCTGTTCCTAGGAGAAACACCAAAAGCACTCCCTAAAGCCTGAAGTTGCAGTCAAATAGTAACATGTCACATCATGCATCTACAAGTAATCATTTACAGGTAACTGAACCTGTTCTTTATCATCAGTAATAACACAAGCTGTTAAATCTGCAACATCAGTTATGAGGTCTGGTTACTAATTTATCCTGGGTTCACAGAAACACACTCTGTGTTGTCCCTGGGGATGTGTTGCCAGGAGAGCTGGCAGTGAAATGACATTGCTGTAAGTATTTCCGTGTATCATGGAGATTAGCTCAATGCAAACTAGGTACATCACCTGGCACACGAGGGTGACCTTTAAAACTTGGAGATATCACAGTATGCAAAAAAGGACTGGTTGAATTTAAGCTAGGTTGATGCGTGTAATGGTGTATTTTAACAAGCATTTCATTTATTAAAATGGAAATTGACCATTCATAGTCATTCATAGTGGGTTTGGTGCATTTTTAGATAATTTTAGAGATTTTTCTACTGTAGTGATGAATGAAGCTAGATGACAAATTGTTCCCCAAACCTACAATTGAAGCTGCATGTATCTTGTGAGTGTTTATAGGGAATGGGTTTTTACGAATGGGTTTAGTTTTAGGACCAAAATCTTCTCTCGGGTTTCTGGCAGCACATTCCTAAAGTCATGGAATAACTTTCTGTGCGGAGTTTTAGAGGCAGATGACTGGTTCCATTTACCACCACTGTGAACAATTCTGACCTGGTCAGTTTCTTTACAATGGAGTGTGTCACAACAAACCCACTCTGAACCACTCTTTTTATATCTTAAACACTTAATAATGTGGAGCTTTTGAAATATCAGTCATGTTACTCATCCAGTATTTTCAGATGTAAAGATACTAATTTTGGAGAACTCAATTCTAATTTGTGCGTGAGAGTTTAGGCTTTTTCTCTTTGCATTGCAGGTGTGTCTACAGGGTTGTAGTGTCCGGGAACATTTGAGCCATGAGTAGTACGGTCAAAGGAACCCCCCCCCCCCCCCCCCTTTCCAAAAATCCACACGGACAGGTTCAACCAGCACCACAAGGCCTTCCCTGCTTCCTTTACTGCTACAGTTCTTACAGAATGTGATCAGGTAAGAAATGCTGCTGGCCCTGTGGTATAAACAAGCATTAGGCAGAGTATGTTTGTCTTTGCTTATGTTTATTTGCATTTTTTCTTTTTTTGTCCTTTCTTTATAAACAATCAGTCTAGACTTTACCAGTGCTTGAAAATTAAAAAAAGAAAACATAATTAAGCATTTTAAAATATAGAAGTACTTTTGCCATTCTGGCAGAGCATCTCCTGGGGAAACTGGTTCTACTACATGAGTTTGGTGGCCTTTTGCAGTTCATTGTTCATAATGTATCTCCACAGCCTTCTTCAAATTCCCATGAGGAACCCGTTCTTAGACTTCAGCCATCAGAGCTGATTTGCGATTTGTTCACCAAACATTTAAGACAGTCACAGTACAGATACATATATGCACACTTATGAAACCCCTCTGGCCAAATTACAGTACACATCCTGGACAGAAATGCATATCTTTAATGCATAATTGCTTTCTATCTGCTGAATTTTAACATATTGATAGAAACTGTGGCTTGCGCAAAAGTTACAGCACCTTTTCTATTTCAGACTTGATCGTAATATGCTTAAATTCAGCAAATAAATAGAAATTGTGCACTGACATTTGAGCAAAATAAATAATTTTGGACCAGAGATATTCCAGCTTTCACACCGTGTATGCCCACAGAGTAAGTAAAGAATCAGAGGTTTGGTAGATAGTAAAGCAGTTGTGTGTAAATGTTCCAAGGGTATTTAGCTTCAGCACTCAGCTATGCGCTCACCACAGTGTCCTACTTGGTCTGAAGACCAGAGTATTTTGGAGAATTTCTTTTTTCAGACGGTTTGAAAGAAATTCTTTTGGCCCAAAAGTCATAATTGAAGTGTAATTCTCAAGGTGGCACTGACACAAGTGTATACAGGAGTTGTTGTTTTTTTCAAACTAGGTGACCCCAAATGTTTGTAGTGTATGTAAATTAATAGAACATATATTATAAGTACAAAAAATACAACCAAAATTAACAGGAAACCTCTGTATGGTTTATCAAAGAATGGATGATGTCCTTCTGAGCGTGGTGCTGAAGTTCAAAAACAGAAGTCCTGTCCTCTGACCACCTCAGTATGCAGGCTGGCTGTAGGCTGCAGTCCCAGGTCTGGGCATGTAAGCTGGCTGATAGCTGTAGCCTGGCTGGTAGGCGGTGTAGGCAGGCTGGTAGGAATATCCAGGTTTGTAAGAGTAGTTGCTGGGAACAGAGCTGGTGGCCCTGTACAGCACAGCGTTGAGGTCCTCCTGCTCCTGAGTGTGGGGAGCATGTCGACACAGCAAGATCACACCGGCAATGAAGAGCAGGGCACTGGTGACCCAGCCAATGTAAAGTGCCTCGCCTAGTTCCCTGCGTTGGGCATCCAGCAGCAGTGGGTTGTAAAAGTCCTGGATGATGACATAAGCTGTCCAGGAGACGGGGATGATGGTGGCCAGGCAGCCGGCCAGAAAGAGGCAGCCTCCAGTCACCAGGACAACATGTTTGACGCGGGGCCGGGAGTCAACCAGTCGGGTACAGCGCATGCCCACGGTTGCAATGACGAACCCGATGGTGGTGAGGGCCACAGCAGTGCACATGAGGCCACGGGCCGCCTGGAGCTCTGATGGCAGGTATAGCAGAGAGTCGTACACTTTACACTGCATCCGGATGTTTGCTTGCCGGTAGCAGTTCATCCACAGGCCTTCCCAGCGCGTCTCCATGACAATGATGTTTTCCTGGATGAAAGCTGTCACCTTCCACATGGGTAAGCCCGTCACCGATGCCACACCGATCAGTCCAATGAAGGCAATGACCAGTGCCACCACCTCACAGTGCATGCCTTCCTTCCGCTTCTGCTTCTCCTTCAGCAGCTGCTCCTCTGCCAACGTTTTGGCTGTCTGCTCGTCATAGCCTGTGTAGGCACTGTCCATGTAGGACTTGCCTGCGTATGAGGGGTCGGCATAGGACTTGGGCACATAAGAGCCAGCCGTGTAGGACATGGTGGCTTGTGGCTTGAAAAGACAGGAGACAAACCAGAGCGTTTCCTGAAAAGACTCTCTCTTTCGCTCACTCTCAAATAAGAAGCAGAACGCCAGACAAGGAAGTTTTCCTGTCCAAAATGGGATGTGCCCTCAATACTATGTGCTCTGACAGGTTTTTCTCATCAGAGGAAAAAACCTGCCACACTTGAACTGTCCAAACAAAGACAGAAACTTGTGACATTGTTTGTCATCCTATCAGCTGATCTCTGAAAATAAAACCAAAGACAAGAACATAATTAGTAACAAAATAATGTCCTTATATTTTAACACTTAAAATCCAAATTTAGCCTCAGTTGCTCCAGGGGGACTGTCCCAGTACCTAACAATTGGAAGTCGCTCTGGACAAGGTTTATATCTTGTATTTTAATGGATAAACACATCTGGAAGCAGAGTCCAATTTCTGAAATTTTAAGAAATAAATTCCACATAATTTTCAAAATACCCTCAGACTCAATTGTTTTCTTTACACTGATGGTGTACAAAACCAGAGTCTACTGTGTATCCAAAACAGTAAAGCTAGACATATCTTCTGGATGTTTATATGGAATGTGGGCATGAAGGAATATATGGAAATATAATTGCAAATACTAGCAAATCCAAACCCCATCAGTTTTCCTCTGTGACTATTTTGCCTCACAATGTCCACCATGTACCCCTCCATTATGAATGAGTTTAGTTTTAGGACCCAAAGCTTCTCAAAATGTAAAACAACATCTCAGGCATCAGGCAGTGCATTCAAAACCTTCTCATGGAATGACTTTTAGTGGGAGATGACAGGTTCCATTCCCCACCACTCTGGAAAATTGTCAGTGTCTCTAGAACCGAGGGGGTCACACTAAACCCACTCTTTTAAATTCCTTTTAAATCCTAAAAACTTTGTAAAGGTGTAAAGTCATTACAGGGTGTTTATTACACCCCTTCAGCTACAGTATTAATGACAGGGTCAGATGTCATACTGTAGATTCAGAAAACATTCAATATTAAAAAGCAGTCGGCAGATGGGAAACAGCAGTGTGTGTTTGTGTGTGTGTGTGTTTGTGAAAGAGAGTGTGTATGTATGCGAGAGAGAGAGAGAGAGAGAGAGAGAGAGCGACTGTGTGTGTGTGTGTGTGTGTGTGTGTGTGTGTGAAATGTACACAATGAAACAAAGGGTCACACAAATGTTTAACTGATGTTTCATATCCCCACTCAGCCTGCTTCAGCACAGAGTGACATTTGCACAGCAATGATCAAAGAATGCTTTAGACCCTGTTTACACCTGTTCACTTCACATGACCTGGATCATATCCTGATCAGATTTTAGCCATATCCACCAGATCCACCAGACTGAAGCACGAGTACTACAAATATGCAAGTCAGCTCAGACACAACAACCAGTTACCTGCATTGCTCCTCATTTTTCTGCTCTAAACAAATGTCTCATGTTTATAAGAAGAGGATTGTTTGAGTATGGTCCTGGTGTTTCTTCGCCAGCATGACACATTGCAGTGTGTTGTAGCAAGACTGAGAAACTCACACCAGGAGATAAACTGAAAGAGCAGTGATGCTGCATTAACTGGTGGCAGTTAGGAGGGCGGTCTCCTCCTTGAGCAGAAATGCAGGGAGTGCTGTTTTGGGTTTTGTTGTTGAATGTGTCTCAGAGAGACAGATGTTTTTATACTGCTATGATGTGGCTTGAATGCATCTTAGACCTTTTAGTCTCGATCATATTCATTTAAGGCTCAATCATACCTATATGTTTATGTAGATCATCAGAATCCAGATGTAGTTCAAGTGACCAGGGGTAAATGGGGTCTTATTAGCTTGGTTTAACATTTGTCAGATCCTGACAAGGTCACACGTCACAGTTATAACAAAACCTCCCTACATCTGTGCTGTGTAAGTCACTCTCTAAAGCTATTTTTTCTTCAAATTATTGAGAGGATGAAAAATGTGTGATATAAGTTAATACAAAAACAAGCCTTTTCTCCACTAAATGGCCCCAAGTATGTGGACACCCCTCCCATTTATTCAGTTAAGGGGTCTCATGCACAATCATTACCAGAGGCTCTATGGGAGTTTTATTGGATTGATATAGGATGTTTCTAAGGGCCCAGCACTGACAGGGGACCCTCAGAGAACACTATTAATATTATTAAAAGTAGTAGTAAGTTAATGTAAATATGATGAGATGGATATCTTGTCAAACGTATTGCTTCATTTCGTAAAATTCCGAGGGTGTGGGCTTCAGTGACATCACTTGGTCTGGAGCATAGACCCCATGCTCCTCCAGTTCCTCCAGTTCCTCCTTCCTGTAGCGAACTATCAGAATTGCACCAGCAACCAGCAGCACCAAGGCAGTGGTGTAGCCCACATAGAGAGCCTGCCCGATTGCAATGACACCCGCCAGGCCGATGATACCAAGACCAGTTTGCCTCGCATGGCGATGAGTACAGGGTTGCAGGCGGTGACAGAAACAGATGGAGGAGCTGATGAACGAGACCGTCGCAGTGTGAATGTTTTAAATGCATCCTGAGACGAAAGGGAGGGATCGTCTACGTCAGTTATGTGGTGCTACTGATTTACAGCGATACTGGACGTATTTTCATCAGCGGAAACCCATTTACTTTCAAGAAATGCTTTCCCTTCTGATAAAACAGGATGATCTAAACAAAATCTTGTATGACGTTAACACAGCATGGCTTCATGGTCACCCAGTTGTCTGGGTCTCCAGTATAGCCTGAATGATAAATCTGACACTGAAGCACCATGGTGTTCTTGATATGAACATAAAATCACCAATGATGTCTTTTTGGCAAACTATAATTATCTATATAAGAAAACCATAAACAGAGGCGTCACTATGAGGATCAAAGGGTTTAATTTGATGGTTCGCTGTAGAGACTCCCATTTCTACACATACCTTCTTAGTGTTTATATTGAAAGTTGATGATAGTAGTAGCAAATCTGAACCAAACTGGTTTTCTTCACCTATTTTGCCTCATGCCTCCACCATGAACGATTTCGTTTTAGAACCAAAAACTTCTCATGACTTTTTGTAACGTATGGGGAATATTTCCCTCCTCCTAAAGAGCTTGAGAATATGGATGAAACAATGTTATTTTCTGTTTTTTAATCATGTGATCATTTTAAACTGGTTAATGTGTTTAATAAAAACTATTTGGAGTGTACTGCTCAGTCTGGCTTATGACAAAAATCAGCCCGGTGTACCAAAGAATCTCATCTGAGGGAGCTGGTTTAATATGACGCCGCCTCCAAACACAGCGGCAGATCCTAAGCTCTTATTGTTGCAAAAACACTGTTCATTTGAGCTCAGACAACATCAGGCCTCATGCCACTATAACTCTTTAGCATTTATGTAGCCTTAAGGCTAGCGTCAAGTTTCATGTTTCCCCACCCGGTTCAGCTCAGAGCTGACACATAAAGCTACAACATCAAATGCGAAACATTTGATACTGTTAGCTTTACATCACAAATGCGACTATCCCCGCTAACAGCCTGGTTCCTGGTTCCATGGATGAATGAATGGATATATATATACATATCAGTGGTGGGCCGTTATCGGCGTTAACGTGCTGCTTTAATGTGAGACTCTTATCGCGCGATAAAAAAAATATTGCCATTAATCTATTCACAAAGTTGGGTTGGAAGCTGGGTCTATACTACGCAATCTATGATGACTTTCACCTTGATATTTTAGCCCAGATTTACTCTCTTTCTCTCTGTCGGTCTGTCTCTCTCTTTCGTTCTCTCTCTCTCTCTCTGGCTCTCTCTCGTTCGTGACTTTTCCGGATCGTGCCCATTTTAAACCTGTCGCATTCTCTGTCGCTCTCTCTCTCGCGCGCGCGCTCTCTCGCTCTCCTTCTTTCTCTGTCTGTCTCTCTCTCTCTCTCTTTTACTCTCTCACTAGCTCTCCCTTACTCTTTCTCTCTGTCTCTCTCTCGTTCCTGACTTTTTCGTATTTAAACCTCGGGTTTACATTTACATTTTCTTTAAGGGTAATGTATTAAACTGAGTTCCAAATGTTATTAAAGTGATCTGGGAGAACATTTGGAAGCATATTTATGGTTTGCACTATAAAAATAGGCATTTTAAGGTATTTCTTTGACCAAAACACAACAACGCGTTTTTTCACTATACGTGGGTGCTCTTGTAACAGAACCCCCCGAATAACAGGGAATTACTGTATACCTACTTTAAAACAGGGACGTCACTAGGACGGAAAGACAAGGGGGCTTAGCCTTAGCTCTCCTTTCACTTAAGGAAACAAGAAAAGTTAAGCAGTGAACAGTTATGGACACTCATAGTATTGTTCTGTTAAACTGAGTCCAAACGGCGCTACCAGAGTTGCTACTCGCAGCAGCTGTGTAGCTCCGCCTGGGTCCTAATGCCCGCCTGATACCTACAGCAGCTTCAACAGCCAGTACATCATTTTAATTCAATAATGAAAGCTAGACTTCTAATTTTTCATTTCAATTCATAGTCTTGTTTCTATTTGTAAAGTGCGTATCTGCGCTCAGTGATATATTATATGAAATGTTTGGATATATAATTTTAAAATAGTAGAATAATGACTGTATATTTAGGGTGGCTTGGGATCATTTTGGGGAGGGCTTCAGACCTTCAGCAGAATTCAAATGAGCCATTTTAATTTAGATTAATCTAGATTTAAATTATTATCTATATTAATGATTAATCTAGATTAATTCCAAGATTACAGTGAGATTAATCTAGATTAAAAAATTAATCTATGCCCACCTCTAATATATATATTTCTCTCTCTCTCTGTCTCTCTCTCTCTCTCTATATATATATATATATATATCCCTAATTTTAAAGGTAAGTGAAGCCACACATGTAAAGTGGGACATTAAAAGTTGCTGAAATTTTATGAGGCCTAACTCTCGAGTGGAGCAGGAATGAGACATCTCTGGTACATGCTAAAAGAAGCCTGTTTATTGTGGCCCAAGCCCTGTATACCGTGAATGCTGGTATGTTTTGACAGCATTGCAACCGAAGGCTTTTAGGTGAAACGCTCTTCTGAGCACTGCAGGAAAAGAGGCCTCACCTGAAACTCAAAAACCCGTCTGACCAGTACGGCCGCAGTGACATCATCACCCCCTCAGTTTCATATGTAAACACCAGCTCTTTTCCTTCAGAACGCAGTCAGGAAAGCAACTTTACACTCGAAAACATTTAGTGCCAACCACATTATTACCAAACCGAGATGTGCAACAGAATGTCTCATTTAATAGAACCGATAAATGAATTATTAAAAACAAGGTTAAAAGCAACCAAATCTAAAAGGGGATAATGTGGTGATTTTTTAGTAGTTACTTTTTCTACACAGACCACATAAGAAACTGTATTTTAAAGGGTTTTCTGTGGATCAGCAGACTAGTATAAAAATAGATAGTATTAAAAAAAATTTTGCTTACTCATGAGAAGTCAATAATCACCCAAATGTTTTCTGTAAGTACAACCAAAACTCCTCACAACCCAAACAAACCACATTCAACTCCAGGAAACAGATCAGTTTTATTTTTACAGCTCACAGCAGGTCATACTGTGTCCTAAACCACGTCCACAAGTCTGCTCCACCTTAATGAAGAGATAGATGTGGTTGAAAAAAAGAAATAGAGAAAAAGAAATGTATAATAACAAAAGTCACAAACAAAATAATATCATGATCAAAATGAAAAAAAAAACATGGGTTGTAGGGCAAATGTTGTTAAATTAATTAAAATGATTATTTGTTCACTGTAATTACTATTCCATTTTAAAATTTTACTATTACTATAAAATTTTACTATAAAATAAAGCTTTTAAATGTGATGCTCAGAGAAGGTGGTCTGTGAAGGTGGAAGTGAAATAAAAACAATGTTAAAAAGTTTGAAGACTGTGTTTAAAATTGTTTAAGAGCAATATTCCTAAAGTGAGATCTTAATCACTCTAACCAAGACAGGAACAGCAAAATAACAGGAAGTGCTATTAGAGATCCTAACCAGCATTTTTAGGTCGGTGTCCTATTTCGGAGGTACTGTGGGTGTGTCGAGTCAAACACAAGTATCCAACAACAAATAGTCAAAGCATCTAATAACACGCTGCCATGTAGAAATGCATTTGCCTGTCACCACCTAGTGTCTTAGTGTAGAATTGCTCAGCAGGTAGGAACGATTTAACATTGTTCAGCTCCTACTGGGCCACACTCCTAGACCAACACTTCTTCAAAGCATTAAATAAAATGTTCTTTTTATCCCACAGATTTCTTCTACAGTAGACAGAGCCAATGACTTTTCACTGGTTATCATAAACCATGTTTTTTTTTAAAGTAAGTCATAATGTTAGCTTAGCCATTTCTTAATATGAACAGAAAAATGGAATTACTAATTCCTCTACTGCAATTCATTTGAAGCAGCTCTTTTAATAAAAGCACTATTCTATCTTTTGGTATGAATGAGCCATGTCTCCTACAAAACATAACAGCCAATGTTGGCTGTTTACACCAAGCTGATGTTGGAGAAATTAAGTTTTTTTTAGTATATAGCAATACGCATTGGCTATGTAGCAACCAGTGTCCAAATTGAAATATTTGTAGAATATATTATATACTTTTAACCATGTTGCCTGCCAGTTGTCGAAACATAGTTGTGTAGTATATACACTATATGGCCAAAAGTATTGGGACACACCTCTTAATTATTGAATTCAATTGGCTCCTTACTTCCAGTGAAGGGCAATCCTAATGCTTCAGCCTACCACATTTTGGACAACGGCCTGCTTCTAACTTTGCTGAGTCAGTTTGGGGAAGAGCCTAACCTTTAAATGCTGTACAGAATGACTGGGCACAAATTCACACAGAAAATCACAAATCTTGTGGAAAGCTTAAGTTTATGGATTCTACCCCAAGCACACCACCAATGGGTTCCTGAGCAAGACCCTTAACCCCAAGTTGCTCCAGGGAGACTGTTCCCTGTAATTAGGAATTGGAAGTCACTTTGGATAAAAGCGTCTGATAAATGCCGTAAATGTAAAAATGTAAAAATGGATTTGAATGCAATGCCATTAAAGTCCCTGTTGGTGTAATGGTCAAGTGTCCCAATACCTTTGTCTATATAGTGTATTGTGTACTTTAGCTACAAGCATTAGCTATTTGTTTACTAGTTGTCCAGATAAAATGGTATATAACATAAAGCTACTTTAGCCAATGATACCAGTTGGCAAAACAGCTAGTGTTGGCAGTGGCTTTTAGTTGGGGTCATTTATGAACAAGGTCCACAAAATGCACATTAACACAGAAAAGTTACAAAGTTGCTGTAATTTCAGTTTTGTTCAAAATTAGTGAACTACTTCTTTGCTAAGCTACAACAATGTACAGCAAAGAACGTACAAAAATGTTTTGTAGTTTAGAGATTTAACCCTATGATCCACTAATAGCTTTTTGAAATTGCTTTCAGCTTGCATAGGTAAGTCAACTAACATTGCTGGGCTGGTTTAGCTGGATATGTTTAGTCTAATATTTTAGAAACCTGACTCAAATAGTTCCTCACATAGCTAGTTTTCCCAGATTCCTTTTTTTAAATTTTGAATTTGTTATATAATCACTTTATCATAGAACAACATATTTTAGCATCACTTATGGTCTGAGACATTGGTAGAAAATGGAAGAAACCAGGGCCTGCATTTGGGTTTGGACAGTGCACATTAAGAATAATAATGAGTTGAGGATACAGGCCTCCTTAAATAGTAAGTACTACAGAGTTCCTGTGTCAGTTAACTATTTATTCAACAGTTTTTGGGTCTTCATTTTGGTATTGGGAGCCAATACATACATGAGACATACATGAGTCATATAAACATGAAGACATTGTGTATTCTTGAAGTAGTCAAGAAATATACACAATTCTGTTCGAAGAAGCATTTAATGCCTGTGTATCATCACTACACAGCTAATAACTTAAGTTTAGGCCAGGGTGTATACAGTTTCCATTGCTGTGAACATGGGGGTGGAAAACACTACTATTACCATGATCATGTTAGATCTGTGGGAACATTTTTACAGAACTGCCCATTTAAATATTGAAATGCACATTATTCATGTTAGAGCTGCACAACATAAAGCCTGTTAATTCTTTTTGATTTGCAAAAAAGCCTCTATCCAATCACAGTGTTTCTGACATGTTGACCAATTTCAGCTCCAGGTGAGAGTCTCTGGGTGGTCTCTTTTGGCCAGTCAAACCTTGTTTGGTCGATATTATACATATATTATACATTTTCATTCTGTTCCAATTTTTCATGATCTTCTGGGTTTGTGTATCAAAAATATAATTTATTTCTCATTCTTACATTTTCCTACTTCGTTTTTCCCCTTGGAATGAAACAGGCAGTTTCGATTATTGTGACTGTAAGACTCATATATGTAAATGATCTCTTTTCTGTATTGCAGGTCATTCAGAAGACAGCAGTAGGGTGTGGGGCTGAAACACTCCTTAGAGCTTCAGTGTAGATGGGGACGAAATGGTGTAGGCTGTATAATGAGAAGCATGTTAATGTGTTGGGTGACATGACAAAAACAGGTTGCGTTTGCAGCTTAGTTTCCATATGTGGACTGTATAGAGTGGGGAGTGAATGTATATTTAAAACAACAATATTTATAAAGCCGTATTAATTCCAAAGTGATGCAATTAATTATAATGAAAGGCGTGGCAATGCTACTATTTTGTCCATATAGTGCAGCCCTAATTCATGTTTGATCACTTTTCGTCTCATCCTTTGTGCACTTGTGTCTTTTTAGACTCCTCATTTGTCTGAAGCTCCGTCTACATTCGAAGCAGTAGTATGGTTTCTCTCCGCTGTGAATGCGCTGGTGTGTTTTAAGATTACTCGGCCGATTAAAGCTCTTTCCACAGTCCGAGCACTGATGTGGCTTCTCTCCTGTGTGAATGTACTGGTGTGTTTGGAGATGGTTCTGTCGGGTAAAGCGCTTGCCACAGTCTGAGCACTGGTATGGCTTCTCTCCTGTGTGAGTGCGCTGGTGCAGCTGGAGGTGACTCTGGAAATTGAAGCTCTTGCCGCACTCCAAACAGTGATACAGCTTCTCTCCTGTGTGAAAGCGCTGATGCAGCTGGAGACTACTGTGGTTGTTGAAGCTCTTCCCGCACTCTGTGCAGTGATACGGCTGCTCTCCTGCGTCACTGCACTGGTGCAGCTGAAGGTTGCTCAGCTGGCTGAAACTCTTCCCGCAGCCCGAGCAGTAGTACGGCTTCTCTCCTGTGTGAACACGCTGGTGTGTCTGGAGGCTGTTCGGCTGATTGAAGCTCTTCCCACACTCTGAGCAGAAATACGGCTTCTCTCCGGTGTGGATACGCTGGTGTCTCAGGAGGTTGCTCTGATGGGTGAAACACTTCCCGCAGTCTGAGCAGTAATACGGTTTCAGCCCTGTGTGCGTGCGCTGGTGCAGCTGGAGGCTGCTCTGCCGGCTGAAGCTCTTCCCACACTCTAAGCAGTGATGCGCTTTCTCTCCTGTGTGAATTAGCCGGTGCTGTCGGAGGCTGCTGTGCCGATTGAAGCTTCTCCCGCAGTCCAAGCAGCGGTACGGTTTTTCTCCTGTGTGAATGCGCTGGTGCGTTTGGAGGCTACTCTGATGGTTGAAACTCCTCCCGCAGTCCAAGCAGCGATATGGCCTCGCTCCCGTGTGAATGTGCTGGTGTAGTCGGAGATGGCTCTTATAACTAAATCTCCCTCCACACTCAAAGCAGCGATACAGCTTCTCTCCTGTATGAATGCGCTGGTGTCTTTGGAGGCTGCTCTGCCGGTTAAAACTCTTCCCGCACTGCGAGCACAGGTGAGTCCTCTGCTTGTCAGTGCTGTTCTGTCTCCAAACGGTGTTGCAGTGGGTCCCAGAGGGCATTTGCTGAAGACTGGTGCTGGGGGCCATATCCTCACATGCCATCTCTCCTAATTTGCGATCACTTACACCTTTTGGTAATTCCTTGAGTTGCATACGGTAATAGGCTTCATATGAAGCTGTCTGGAGGAGACAAAAAAAGATTAATTACTAGTAAGCAACAAATGCAACATGCACATAAATAGTGTATAATCTAACTTACTCAACAAGCTTGGAGGAGAATCCTAGCCACCAAGCTAACAAACGCACCTCAAGCATCACACAGAGTGAGGGGAGAGGAACACCCCCTAAAAAAATCACCATTTCATAAACATACGTGTTTCTAAATTAGTGTTTACTATATAGTAAACATATAAAATAGTGTCCACTAAATAGAGATGTAAAATATGTCCATTAGATGGCAGTTTGAGACACCACCATGTACTTGTATCAGTGACTAAAGCTAATGTTGTTAGCATGTATGCTAGCAAAACTTGCCTGTTTTCCTTAACTGTCACACTTTCATAATATAAAGTTGAGCTTTTATTGGTGCGATTTCACAACAGTAGGCAGCGTGAACACATCCAAGCAGCTTCTACATAATTAGACACTGACTAAGGTAATGACAGCCAGCAAGCAACACGGCTATTATGGCTGAAGGTTTAAGATTAATAAAATGGGGTTTAATCGTTCGATTAAGAGCAAATATTTGTGACAGTCGTCATTTAGAACTTTAGGACAGTGGAAAAACTGAGGCCAAAGGTCAAGGAATGACTTGAACACTTGTTTTGGCCTGTTTAACCTGCTTTTCACTGTAATTGCAGAATCTGGGCTGACGTTGCTCAGCTTTCTGGCTTTGTTTACATTTTTCATGCTGGTGCTCATTTCCATCAGCATCTCTCTACCAGTCCATAAGACACAGAATGAGAAGAATAAAACAAAAAGAGTGACAGCCTCCTACCTTCTTGAACACCCCAACTCCTATGCAGTCTGACAGGGGAGGAGGTGTCTGCTGATCAAGGCGCTTCTTCTGCTACTCTGCAGCATTTTAGAGCCTCTTGTTGGAGTTCAGCTGCGCCTCATGTTGGCGGTTAATATGAGGAGCTTCAAAACAATCCAGCACACACACAGACGAGCTGTGTATGAGACACGCAAGAAGCTGCCCACCCAAAAGGAAGGTCAAAAAGTACATCTTGACTTTTTTCGACAAGGACGATGGGATGAAGCCATGATGGGTGACTATCTTACAAAACTCACAAAAACGATTCAGTGTACACTTTTAAAACTTTGAGGGTTATTTGCATCGTTAATTTATTTGTGCATGCAAAATAACCGTCTTTGCTCCCAGTGGTGTTAATATTTTGCAAATTCCATGCATGCTGGATAAAGCGGTTTGCTCGTATATGCTAAATGCAAGTAACATACGGCTGTATGCCTGACCCTAAAAGTGTTATAGCTACAGAAGTGGATGAAATAAGCATAAATTCAACCTTAAAGAAAAACGGATAGCTATTGGACTGGAAATTAATTTATTACTTAAAAATTGCAATGATGTAATTGTCTATGTGCACCCACAGGGTTCGCATGAGCCTAAACATGAAAATCATGTGATTTCTATAAGTAACATTTCAACCTATCTTATGAGCTATTTTGGACAAACACATTAGACATTAAAACAGAACTACGGGAATGTCTTTTGGGGAGTCATTGTTAAACATTGCAATATTTGATGAAGGAAGTTTATTTATGTACCTCAGAGACCTCAGATATATATAGTTTAACATAAAGCTGCAAACAACTAAAATACACTGTTGTATATAATGAAAGTATGATAAAGTACATCTGAATTTTCATTTATTTTAGCATATTGTTACTCATTTATGAACTTAAAAAAACACATTGCAAGTGTAAACTTAAACATTAATAAAACATCTGTATTAAAAATAACAAAAATATTCGATAACATTAGTTATCAGTATGTTGACAAATATATTAAAAATCCAAAAGCAACCAAATGATCCTAATCCAGCTACTATTTTATGTTGCTTAAAATAAGTCAATAAAATTAATTTAAAGTAGAAGTGCCAGGAAAAAGAAGAAAATAAATATTCAAATGATACCAGAAAACGTAAATATTGGTGATAATTCACCTCTGGTTTTGGAGCATAGTTTAACTCACTCCTCTACTCATCTGTCTCCAAAGCAATCTTTCAGAATAATATCTAGACCAGAGATGTCATTTTTATGTGATCTGTTTCTTTAAAGAACCTCAGCATACTGTAATGGCTATTTCCCACAAGTTCCTTTTTGTCCAAGCCCAGACTTAGTTGGAACAGTAAAGAGTGAGAGGTCATGCCAGCATCTACTTTCCTTAACTATTTGTTTAACAATAAAATCTCTTACAGTTGTCAAAACTTTACCAGAACCAAATGGACTGGGACTCCACCACTTAAAAATGAAAAAAACCTTTTACGATCTCTTTTAAGAGTTTAAAAATTTGTTTAAAACTGAACAGTTGTTTCTAATAAAGAATTATTGAATATATTATCTGTATATGTTACCTTTGTATTTTCTGTATATAAGATTAAGATTGCTTATTATATTGTCCATTATAAATCCATTATATGAACACTAAGCCACTTTAATAAGCAATGTTACATTGCTTATCTGCTGTTACAGTATATAAAATCTTTACACACAGTAATGTCAGTGCTACACTGTTACTTGTTACACTAATGTTCTTGTTACAGTGTTGCACTATTGTTTATATTCTATTGTTTTTTCTATTGTCAGATGTTGTATTATTTCTTGCTGCACAGAGCATTCACAAGAATAAATAATGTTCTTTCTTTTATTAACCTACGTGCATGAATATATATACAGACTCCAAGCTTATTTCTGAGATTTCTGAGGGTTGAAGAGTAAAACACTGACAGCCTCCTAGCCTCGTGGAGTTGGGGTCTATACTGCAAAGCGGTTTTTCAGCTTCTCCGCTGCGCCTCACTGTGGTGGTCGATGAAAACAGTGGTTAAGAATCATATAAAATGCTTTTTCCTGAATGTAGATTTTTTTTTAAAATCTTCTCTATATTGTCAAAAGTATTGGGACGTGTGTTTTTTAGGGGTTGGACTATAACTCTTACTTTCAGTGAAGAGCAGTCTTAATCTTTAAGCATACCAAGACATTTTGGACATCCAACACCTTTGGGATGACCTGGAATGGAGATCGCAAAATCAGTGCCAAACCTCATAAATGATCTACAGAATGAATGGGCACAAATTCCCATAGAAACTCATGTGGACAGCTTTCCATGAGGTGTGGAAGCTGCTATAGCCGCAAAGGGGCTTTTAAATACCCCAAATATTAAGTAATTGAATGCAAAGTCCTTGTTGGTATGATGGTCAGACATCCCAGGATTTTTTCCTATGGTGTTTAAAATGCTTTTTTCCTGAATTTAGATTTGTTTTTATCCACATACAGATGACAAGTCACCCATAAAACTCCTTTGTGCCCCAAGGATTTTCAAAACTTGAAAAGTAAACTCTGCAAGTAGTTCTCTGTCCATAACTCGATTAAAGCCAGATATACTATCAATTATATATATATATATATATACATACATATACTTTTTATATATACTTTTTTTTAGATTTAGTTTGCAAATTACTCTGTATGGGTGGCTTGCATAGTGGCAGTGTTTTCAAACCTTTCTTGTAAGTACTAAAAAGAAATCAAATTTTAATACATATTTTATTTCAAACCACCAGACCACCTTGTTCATAATATTCATACCAGAAACGCTGACAGCCTTCACAACGTGAAAATTGACTGTTCTTAATATTTAAGAATGACGATCACCAACCAGCTATCAGCTGAACATACAAATGAATTAAATTGTACTTTAAAATTCCTAAGATTTTTATATTACTCTTCTTTTTGTCCATTTATTCATATACTGCCTAATTTGCACGGTCCCAATTTTCCTCAGCACTTACTACAATGTGTCTAAAACACCAGAGCGCTATTTCTTACATCACTGCCTAATCAAACAGTGCACAATATACACTGTGCAACTCTCTGGTAATCACATAATAAAAATTTGTGATATTTCTTTTAAAAAAATCAATATTTAAATAGAAAGATTATACATGTAAAAGAAAAATCAGTCAATGAAAGACAATATTAGATGAAAGGCTTGCGCAATAAATACTTTCACATAAAAGCAACTAATGCAACAGATCAACATGTATACATTTTAGACAACAGAAAAACACAAAAAGAAATCAACAGGCTAAAACCTACAGCAAAACTGTAGTAACGGAGGCTTGGATTGTTTCACAAGCATAACTGAGCACAATGACCCTGATTCATCCATCCATCCATCCATTTTCTTCCGCTTATCCGGAGTCGGGTCGCGGGGACAACAGCCTAAGCAGGGAAACCCAGACTTCCCTCTCCCCGGCCACTTTGTCCAGCTCTTCCAGGGGGATCCCGAGGCGTTCCCAGGCGAGCCGAGAGACATAGTCTCCCCAGCGTGCTCTGGGTCTTCCCCGAGGTCTCTTCCCCGTGGGAATAACAATACTGTTTTCAAAGATCTTGAATAAGCGTGAACTTAATAGTCCAATATTCTAAAAGATCCCAACACGGTGATGTAGAACATTTTAAATGTAAAGAGAACACGACAATTTTCAAATGATGAAAACACATATGAAAATGAAAATACCATAAAGCACTAATGAACTGAGATTTTTTATCGTTTTCTGGAAAATACCAGCTCAACAGATGAGTTTTGTTGGATTTTTCTTTTCAGGACTCTCCAGGTTTTTACAGTGGGTGACTGGTCTGGACTGCAGGCAGGAACTATTGTTCTAGATTGGAGCCAAACTGTTGTAATGTGTGCAGAATGCGGTTTGGTAGAAATACATCTCGCTGAATTAAGTTTCTGGATCATGTTACTAGTTGGTTTCTTCTTTCTATAGTAGTTTGCATTTGGTGATGCAGCAACAAACTGCCTGCACAGACAGAAGTTTTGGGAAGTGTTCCTGAGCCCATGATGTGATTTCCTCTAGCATGGTCTGAGGGTCTGAATGGTTCCATGCACTACTGTTTTGTGGTTTGTCCCTTGTATGTGTCTGGACTCTGAATCTTTAAATGAAATGATGTATCTTAGATCAGTGGTCCTCCAGACCGGTTTAATATCAGAAACTACTGCAAGTTTTTTTTTTTTCCTGTACAGCCCGCGGACCGGTACCACATCACCCAGGCGTTGGGTGCCCCTGTCTTAGATGGTGAAATCCCAGTCACTCAGCATCTTTAAGGTGCTTTTGTTTACTTATGGTTAAATGATGATACTGATGTATTACTAATTAACCTCATTAGTTTTTAGCTGTTCCACCAAGTGTTTTGTTGCAGTTTTTTGTTACCCTTTTTTTAAACACATTGTTAGCATCACATTCAAAATGAACATACACGTATCATAAAACAAATATTTGTGTTACCTAATTTCATCTTTACTCTATTTTCAGTGAAATATGGTTTTACATTATTTGAGAATCATCCCAAGAGGACCCACAAGCTCTGTTTCCGAGATTAGAGTCAGTGGAGCCTTGCTGAACTGCACAACTATCATCTCAAACCAGTCCTCACCCCCCCCCGATGCAAGCTAAGTTAGAGTAGAAATGTCAGGGGAGTCCTTCAGCATCAGTTTAAGAACCACTGCTTTAGTACTTCAGTACTTAGCTTCTTAAATATCTGAATCTCCACCCACAATCAAAGCTGTAATACATTGCTCTTCTGCGTGAACATGGTGGTGTCTTTGAAAATTACTCAGTCGGTTAAAACTTTTCCCACACTCTGAGCACTCGTAAGGCTTCTCGCCTGTATGAATTCGTAGGTGTGTTTGGAAGCTGCTCAGCTGATTAAAACTTTTCCCACACTCTGAGCAGAAATATGGTTTCTCTCCGGTGTGAATGCGCTGGTGCCTTTGGAGATTACTCTTATGATAAAAACTCTTCCCACAGTCGGAGCAGCTATACAGTTTCTCTCCTGTGTGAATCCGCTGGTGTTTTTGGAGACTGCTCTGCCGATTAAATCTCCTCTCACAGTCCGAGCAGTGATACGGTTTCTCTCCCGTGTGGATGAGCTGATGTCTTTGGAGATTACTCTGATGATTGAAACTCATCCCACAGTCCGAGCAGTAAAATGGTTTATCTCGTGTGTGAATCCGCTGGTGTGTGGTGAGAGTGCTCTGCTGATTAAAGCTCTTCCCACACTCTGTGCAGTAATACGGTTTCTCTCCTGTGTGAATGCGCTGGTGTTTCTGGAGATTACTCTGATGATTAAAACTCATTCCACAATCTGAGCAGTGATACAGTTTCTCTCCGGTGTGAATGAGCTGATGTTGTTGAAGGTTACTCTGGTGATTAAAACTCTTCCCACACTCTGAGCAGCGATAGGGTTTCTCTCCAGTGTGAATGCGTTCGTGTTGTTGGAGATTGCTCCTTCTACTAAAACTTTTCCCGCACTCTGAGCAGCGATACGGCTTCTCTCCGGTGTGAATGCGTTGGTGTCTTAGAAGATTACTCTGGCGATTAAAACTCTTCCCGCAGTCTGAGCAGTGATACGGTTTCTCTCCTGTGTGAATGCGCAGGTGTGCTTGAAGAAGACTCTGATGCAGAAAACTCTTCTCACACTGCAAGCACTGGTGAGTTCTCTCCAGCTCTATTTTGTTCTCCATGATTCTGTGAGCTGTGGTAGTGCCAGAGGATGTTCAGAGAGAACAGCTTCAGTTGAACATGTATGTTATCTCTGTTTCTTGGTGCGATGCACAGAAATGGACATGAGCATCTGTAGAAGACAAAAAAACAAAAAATAACTACTGATATTATATAAATACAATAAACTGTCCAACAATGTGTACATAAACAACATGTTCCCCAAACATGACCTTCTGATTTATTTATTTTTATTTTCTTAGGTCAATAAATAAGCTTGCAATGGCAAACCAAGCTATTAAATATAAACAAAATCCAGAGTTCAGGGTCTACCCCTGTTGTCCACGCAAAGCCCAGAAGTATCTCACATGATTAGTAGGCATGCAGGTTTGGCGTAGAAGCTTTATTCTGAGTGTGGTAACAGGTAATAAATGCAGGACGCAAGGCTTCCCAACAGAGCATCATACTGCCTTAGCTGCCTTGCCTTCTTCCCATAATGCATCCCGGGGCAATCTCTTCCGCCAATCTAAAGTAAATCAGTTTTCTTTCGGGACCATTTTGCATCACAATGCCCTCCCTGGATGTACTTCTCCAACACGAATTGGTTTAGTTTTAGCAAAAAAAAGCTTCTCAAATCTCTAAAAAAAATAACAATTACAGGAATTCCACAGAGCATTCACAACCTTTTTATGGAATAACTTTGTGTGAGGAACTTTTAGAAGAAGATGTCTGACTCCAGTCACCACCACTGTGGACAATTCTGACTCAGTGAGTTTCTCGAGAACAGGGCATCTCACACAGCAACACACACTCACACACACAGCCTGATGCTCACTTGGTCAGTGTAGGAACCTTTGGTAGTGGTCAGCATGGGCACTCTGCCCAGTCTGCAGTTACACAGCCCCACATGCCATGAGCCCTTTCTATCTTATCCGGCATGAACATTTTGAGTGTGTGCGAATGTTTGGTTACCCCTGGTTCTACTTGACTGACACTGACTTAGATCACAGTTAAAGATATCTTCTGATGACACTGCCATGAAGATGATACAACACCACAGTTAGAGACACTTGTAGAATCACTATAATATAATTTGAACAAACTTTAGCATAGTTCGTATTTTACAGGTATAATCTACCACTTGTTTTGTTAATTTACTCAAAGACTCTCTAAAACAAGACACAATTTATTGCAACACTGGATTTTTTGGTATTTTAAGCTGGCTTTCATTTCCCTGATGATCCTGTTTGTGGCCCAACAAAAACATGGAATTTGATATACAACATTCTTAAACAGAACGGGACCTGAAGGTGCGGTGGATTTTAGGGTATTTTATGAGGGTCTCCTTTCTTATATTTTTTTCAATGATACAAAAGTATTGGGACGTTTGACCACCAACAGAGACTTCCATGATACTGCATTCAAATTACATAGATTTAGGTTAAATTGTTTCAACTTTGCAGCTATAACAGCTCCCTGATTCATTTGAGTGTTTCTTTGGGAATTTGTGCTCATTCATTCTCTAGAGCATTTACGTCCTGATTCACGGTCTCTGTTCCTAAGGCTCTGTGCAGGGCAGTCATGTTCTTTCAGACCAAACTCATCCAACCATGTCTTTTTGGACATTGCCTTGTGCACTGGGACACTGTAAGGCTGGAGTAAAAAAAGGCCTTTCCCAAATTTCACAAACTTGAAGCATGGCATTGTCCAAAATGCCTTGGTATGCTTAATTTTACACACCAGTTGGTATGATTGAAAAACACTTAAACTAAACATTAAGAGAGGCGTCCCAATACTTATTGGAAGAAATGAAGACATTTCAATGCAATATTTTTGTATGAAGAGCTTGAATTGTATCAGTGACCAGGACAAGCTTTCAGGGACATATGGACTTATTATCAAATGCTTTGTCTTGTCAAAACGAAATCAGAAAGCATTTAAACTCTACGATCCAAAATAAAAACATTCAGCTCATCTCCAATTTCCCAGCCAGGTATGGACATCTTTCCAGAGCCCCTTATATGTTCTTCAGGCATCTTTCAAACACAAAACATCTCTACGAGTGTTTCTTTCTGTAAGAGTCAGTCAGAAACAGTGTGGGAAATGTGTACAGCTCCCTACCTCCAGCAGCTCTGCTTCTCTTCCAGAACTCTTGAGCGCAGAGACTAAAACCGGATCTTCCGCTCCTCCTCTTTAACAACCTCGTTCTAGTCATGCAGAAGCAGCATCTATCAACGTCCAGACCGTATCCCAGGGCTTTAACACTAAGCCACAGCAGCTGCAGCACAGTTAACTTTCATTCCCGAGAGACAAATCCCGAAGAATAAACAAAAAGGGGACCAAACAGCTGAGCGGACTGTTCCTCCATCGACTTTACCTGATCTGCGCACTATGTGGATCCACCCCCGGTCACATCTGCTGTTGTTCTGTGTGAGAGCATGGGCTACAGATCAGGCAAGATTATCGGAAGCAGACAGGAAAGGGGAGAACCGAACCAACAGAAATACACAAAAGTATTGGTACGCCTGACCATCACATCAACATGGACATGGACAACATGAACAATGCATTCAGATACATAGACTTTAATTCAATTCAGTTTTATTTATATCGCGTTTTTAACAATGGTCATTGTCACAAAGCAGCTTCACCAAATGAAGTGAATTTGTCTGTATGAATGTGTGTGAATGAAATGCCTCTAATGAGCAGGCCATGATTGGCGGCGACAGTGGCAAGGAAAAACTCCCTAAGATGGCAATAGGAAGAAACCTTGAGAGGAACCAGACTCAATCAGGGAACCGATTACATAGATTATATAACATCATCGGGTGCAAAAGGTAGATGGGTCTGAATCACTGGAAGCACGGGAGAAGCATGTGTAGCTCCAACCATCATACAGCAGGATCCAGCTGGAGCTGGTCCTTCTCTGGGTGCTTTAGGAACCTCGCAGGGTTGCCCTTTATCTACTGGAGCTGGCACAATCTCAGATGCCTCGGGATGGGTAGAAGGATAAATAACACAGAAAGAATTAGCCTAGTTGCCAGTAAGAATACAGTGTGCTAATACTGTAATAATGGAGTATGATGTTATGCGATGAGTTACGTGAATGCCAGATTAAAGAGATTCGTCTTTAGTCTACTTTTAAACTGGGAAACTGTGTCTGAGCCTCAAACCCCGTCTGGAAGGCTATTCCAGAGCTTTGGAGCTAAATATGAAAATGCTCTACGCCCCGTTGTAGTTTTTGAAATGCTGGGAACTACTAGGAGTCCGGAGTTTGTGATATTAAGGAACGTGGTGTGTGTACTGAATTGTACTTAAATATGAAGTTGGACCCCCTTTGCAGCTATCACAGCTTCCAGAGTTTTTGGAAGGCTTCTCACAAGCTTCTGTTCTGTTGAAAATGTGTTATTCTGTAGACCATTTCAGACAAGAATTACCCTTTATCGCTCTACAATTTGTCATGTACTGGTTAGTTTTGTTTTTCATGTCCTCTTTTTTTATCATAACACTATCATTATTCATTTATTAATCTATTTCCCATGTCTCTGCTTTTATGACAAAGAATGATGGATACAAGTTTGCCAACAATAATCAATAAGAAAAAAACATAAAATACATTAAAATAGGACCAGAAAGAGTATATTTATTCAACCCCCACTTTTGCTTTATACTGTTAATTGCAGGAAAGACAGATCAACATCTGTCATGCTTTCACATCCACGAATGTCATCACCAAGAGAAACAATGTCTTTGGAGGCTTGTGTGTGACAGTTTAAGGACAATGTTGGTAAGATGTCCAATATATAAGCATTTAACAGTTTAGCTTCGGTGCAAGACTACACTGGAAATCAAAATGATCTTGGGTAGCTGATTATATTTGGAGAAAATGTCAACATTTCAAAACTATTACCACAAAAATGTCAAAAATTATCATGAAAATATTTTTTATTTGACCCACATCAGCTCTTATCTTCCTTTTAGCATATTCTTGTGTCCTTTATTCATCTGATGCTCCACCCACATTAATAGCAGTGACTTCTCCAGTGTGAATGTGCTGGTGTCTTTGGAGATTACTCAGTTGATAAAAACATTTCCCACAGTTCGAGCAGTGATACGGTTTCACTCCTGTGTGAATGCGTTGGTGTGTTTTTAGACTACTCAGCTGGTTAAAATTCTTGCCACACTCTGAGCACTGATACGGTTTTTCACCTGTGTGAATGCGCTGGTGTAGTTGAAGATTACTCTTTCGGTTAAAACTCTTCCCGCAGTCCGAGCAGGGGTACGGTTTCTCTCCTGTGTGAATGTGCTGATGCTCCCGGAGATTACTCCTTCGATTAAACCTCTTCCCACAGGCCAGGCAGTAATACGATTTCCCTTCATTGTGAATGCGCTGATGTGTTTGGAAGCTACTGTCTCCATTTATGCTCATCCCAAACTCTGTACAGGGATACGGTTTCTCTCCGGTGTGAATGCGCTGGTGTTTTTGGAGATTGCTCTGTTGGTTAAAACTCTTCCCACAGTCCGAGCACTGATACGGTTTCTCTCCAGTGTGAATGCGCTGGTGTGTTTGGAGATTACTTTGTTGATTGAAACTCCTCCCACAGTCCGAACACTGGTATGGCTTTTCTCCCGTGTGAATGCGCAGGTGTGTTTGGAAGTTACTCTGTCGAGTAAAACTCTTCCCACACTCTGAGCAGTAATACGGTTTCTCTCCTGTGTGGATGTGCTGGTGCTGCTGGAGACTACCCGACTGGTTGAAACTCTTCCCGCACTCTGAGCACTGATAGGGTTTCTTTCCTGTATGAAGACGCTGGTGTCGCTGGAGACTACTTTGACGGTTAAAACTCTTCCCGCACTCCACGCACTGATGTGGTTTCTTCCCACTGTGAATGATCTGGTGACTCTGGAGGTTACTTTGATTACTGAAGCTCTTCCCGCAGTCCGAACAGTGATACGGTTTCACTCCTGTGTGAATCCGCTGGTGTGTTCTCAGACTTCTCAGCTGATTAAAACTCTTCCCGCACTCTGGGCAGCAAAATGGTTTGTCTCCAGTGTGAATGCGCTGATGTTGTTGGAAATTACTCTGATGATTAAAACTCTTCCCACACTCTAAACAGTGAAATGGTTTCTCACCCGAGTGAACGACCTGATGTCTTTGAAGATTACTTAGTCGATTAAAACGTTTCCCGCAAACTGAGCAAGGATAATTTCCTTCTTGGTCTAGATTGTTCTGCATCCGTCCACAAGATGTTCGCTGAGGACTGGCGCATCCTCTGGACTCCATATTCTTATAGTTTCATATTTTCCCTAATTCCAGCAGATTAACATACTTGTTTTGGCATCTTCTTAAATTTGAGCTGTGTACAGTCGACACTAGAAGAAGAAAAAATCTGGAAGAGAAAGAAAAAAAAGATAATTCTAGCACATTGATTATTAGGTAAATATGCATACAGATTGGTTCATTTTCTACTCCCTCAATATGTAAGTTAGTGATGTCAAATTAAGCTGTTGTTCAAATTAAAAGTCCCCCTTATTAATTCCTTTGTCTTTTAAAACATTTTCTCAACAATTTAAAATACACCAATTAGCTGTAACATAAAAGCCACTAACAGGTGATGTGAAGAACACTAATCTGGTTACAGTGGCACCTGTGGAGGGGTGGGATGTATTAGGTAATGAATAAACTGCTAGTTCTTGTTGGTACGTTGAAAGCCTTGTGAGGTGTTCCCAGTGTGCAGTAGTCAGTACCTATCAAAGTGCTCTAAGGAAGGAAATTCGTAAACAGGTGCCCAAGGCTCACCGGTCTGGTCCAGTCCCACAGAAGGGCTACTGTAGCACAAATTGCAGAACAAGTTCTTTCTGGCTCTGACAGAAAAGGATCAAAATACACAATGCAGTGTCCCCTGCTGTATATGGGGATGCATAGCTGCAGACGAATGCCCAAGTTGAATCCATGTGCCTACAATGGTTATCTTCAGAATTGGACCATGCTGCGATGGTAGATTAATCAACGCTGCAGTTTCAATATTAAAGATGGTGTCCACTTTTGTGAGCATCAGTGTAAAACCAGCAGCCACACACCAGCAATATCTCTCACTAATGCATAGATGTTACAAAGTTAGCTTACAAAATTTATAAAACTGAAGTAAAATGAACAGTTTGCTGTTATAAATTGCATATATATAATTGCTCAATTAATTCTCAGCCTCAACTTAAACATGTTTTGTAGCACTAAAAAGAAAATATGTGAATCATGTTGCCCAAATTCTCAGAGCAAATTAAAAGGGCTGGAGAATGAGTCTGCAGGAAGGTAAATCCAAGGAGCAGGGTTGGTGACTACTGCCTCAGCTGGTGCCGTGGAGGTTAGGGAGATGCCCCTGCGATCAGAGGGATGTAGGTTTAAATCCCAGGACTGCTAGCGGCACCACTGAGGTACCCTTGAGCACTGCTTCACAACAGTCCTGAAGAACAGAACCTGGCCAGCAGGAGCCATCTCTGCTCTTCAGGAATGTTTCGAGTGCACTGACTGGAACATGTTCAGGGAGGCTGCGACCTACGGCGACTTCACTGATTTGGAGGAGAACTCATCATAAGTGACTAGCTACATCAACAAGTGCACCGATGACGTCACTGTCTCCAAGAACATCATCTCACGACCCAACCAGAAACCGTGGATTACTGCGAAAGTGCGTGCACTTCTG